>OY748307.1:9314398-9375932 GCA_963556515.1 Nudaria mundana
GAATTTTCCCGAGGGATAGCATATCATTGATATGCAGAAGGAAGAGAGTTGGTGACAGCACGGACCCCTGTGGCACCCCGGCATGCACTTGCAAAAAGCGAGAAGCCTGGCCATCGTAGAGGACCCGCATTCGGCGTTCGTTCAGAAAGCTGGCCATCCAGCTGCACAGTTGAGGAGGTAGACCATATGCCGGAAGCTTGGAAAGGAGCGAAGCATGCCAGACTCTATCGAAGGCTTTGGCGATGTCCAGGCTAATCGCCAAGGACTCTCTGTGCCTGTCCATAGCCTCACCCCAGACATGCGTTACGAATGCCAGAAGATCACCCGTTGATCATTTCGGTCTGAAGCCGTATTGCCGATCATTTATTAGCGAGTGATCTTCGAGGTATCGCATGAGCTGCTTGTTGATGATCAGCTCAAACAGGTATGGGTCGATAGTTGCCTGGATCAGACCGATCGCCTTTCTTGGGGATCGGTTGTACATTCGCTTCCTTCCAAACCTCCGACACGATTCCTGTGGAGTAAGACAGGCGGTACAGACGAGTTAGTACAGGAGACAACTCAGCTGCGCATTTCCGTAGTACCACCGCCGGAATGCCGTCAGGGCCACTGGCTTTCCGCGTGTCGAGTGATCGCAGCACTGCCCGTACATCGCATTGCCTGAGTACAATGTCAGGCATAGTGTGGCCACAGTTGGCGATGGCGGGGGGCTGCAGGCCACGGTCATCGACCCGGGAATTAGCCGCAAAGAGGTCTGCGAGCATATCCGCTTTCTCTTGGGCTTTGTGAGCCAGTGTTCCATCTGGGTAACACAGAGGTGACAGCGAGGGCTGACAAAAGTTAGATTGCACGGCTTTGGCCAGTTGCCAGTATCCACAGCTGCCCGTGGGATGGGAAGTGAGCTCCTGACCAAGCCGCGCGACGCGCTGGGCATCCGCTCTCTTAAATGCCCTCTTACTGGATTGCTTTCCGCGTCTATTCTCCTTTCGCGGCAAACCAGTATAAAATGAGGATAAATGTGTTTTTATCATACGAATGCTATAGGGAGCGTTCAGCGCTGCTCCGCCGCGTTCAGCGCTGTTCCGCCGCATTCACCGTCGAACGCGGCGGAACAGCTTAGGGATGATGTTGACGGCACAATACTAATTCCGCCGCGTTCAGAGCTGTTCCGCCGCGTTCAACGCTGTTCCGCCGCATTCACCGTCGAACGCGGCGGAACAGCTTAGGGATGATGTCGACGTCACAATACTAATTCCGCCGCGTTCAGCGCTGTTCCGCCGCATTCACCGTTAATTCAGCGGCGTACGCAGTAGACAGAAGCGTTTCAGCGGAGATAGCACGCTATGACGGCTTTTCTCATTTTTACGACGCCGTACGCGGCTGATAGAAGCAGAGCTGTATAAATGTGACCAAAATCGTTCAGCGAAACGCGAATGGAGCTGAATAAGTGTGCGTAGTCCCTAAAGTAGCTCCTTTTTGTTCAAAAGACTTTTTAGCAGGCAATAATGAGATTTGAATTTGGAACATGAATCTTTCATAGTAATACAACCGAAAATAAAAACTAAGCGCGCGAATTTTTTGCATTGCTAGATTGGGTTATTCCCGTTTGTCCCACAAAGCCGTGTGCAAAAAAAGTGTGACGAACGGGAATTCTATAAATTAATTAATTTTTATTCCCGTTTGCCCCACCATCAAGTTCAGTGGGACAAACGGGAATAGAAATTAAATATTTAATTAATTTCCCGTTTGTCCCACTCAATGAAATGAAAAACAATTTTGGGATGGTATAGTAAGAAATTACACATCAAGAAATTCTGATCCATGTTCAATTAATTTTTTTGAGTTGTTCCGAATTTGCTAAGGATTAGAATTATATAAAGACGATAGTAAAGATTCCAAATGGTCAATTCATATTCCCTGAACTTTAAGTGCTTGTATTTGGAATTTTACTCTGTGGTGTTAAAGTCTGGAATTGTGAAACAGGATTCAACGAAAGTACGCCTTTCTTACACATTCTTTTAAGGCATAGGAAAAGAGACGCATGCATGACAATAGCACCGATAACATTGTGTTCATTGCAAGTGTCTTATTGGTTTATCCCTGATGCTCGCTCGCAATTTTTTTTATCCTGTTAATTTAGTGCAATTCTAACATTTGAAAAGTACTGATGTCGTGTTATAACAACTTTGCATTGTAAGTGAAATTAACTCATAAAATCTAAAAAATGTCACATGACATGAATTTCAACATCATTTTAGAGGTATTTGACCATGCTGAGTTGATTGCAACTGATCTTGAGTCTCTAACTATTGCCGTTCTCAATTTGTCTTCGTTTTGACCTTGACCTTGAGATCAGAGGTCAAGGTCAAGTTCATTTTGGGGGGTTTTCGACTATGCTAAGTCGATTGGCGTTTACACTGAGTCTCCAGCTCTTACCGTTGTCGTGTTGAAAGTTGTTCACGGACGGACAATACTGTTCTATAAGAGATTTTCGTTCCGAAAACTCTTAAAGATTATTAAAGATAAATATCTTAAAAGTAATTATAAAATGAGAATGAGAAAATAAAAGTGATTCATCTAATAATTGTTCTAGGTTCACTATCCATTTGCATAAAAAAATAACCATAAAATATTTTGGCATATGGTAATTTAGACTAATGATATTTATGCATAATTTTTTTATTCATAACAAATTTAGCATATTTGTCTTAATCATAAATAAAATTAGCATAATCATATTTAAGCATAAAATTTATAAGCATAGCTTTATAAAGGCATAAACGTATTAAACTATAATGAATAATAATATAGTCATAATCATCTTACGCAGAATGAGTAACTATGTAAAATAATTAAGAGGCGGCTTAGGGGTGGCCCAAGGGCCACCCCCGCCGTACCTAAACCTACTTTGACACTATATAATATAGGAAATACTGGTTAAAGTATGTAACTTTCTTATTTTTAATTCATTTCATTAATTTATACCTATTCAATTTTAGTAATATATACTATTAGGCGACTGTACACTATGCCTAAAAAACATTGTGCAAATTATAACTATGCATAAATATATTAGACCTAAATATAATTATTCCACAGTACATATGCTGCTAAAAATCAATTATGACCAAGTATAATTATGCCAAAAAAGTATGCCAAATTCATTGTGCCAAAACATTTTAGGATTACATATATCATGTTAACGAAAGGTATACCTTGTTCTACTATGTTATATAAGAGTAATTGATCTGTGATTTTAGCCATAAAAAATATTTAGAAACTGTTACAATCTTATTAAAACGATCTATTCGAGATAATTTTTGAATATTCATTTCTTTACTTATAGTTGTATATTTTTAGGTATAAAGAAAAACATTATTGTTGCCAAGTTCATAAACTTGGCAAAAAAAATGTTTTTTATCTCTATATATAAAAATTAAAATCCTACACTCCTGTCTCAATTTCGTCCTATTTCCATCCTTCCTTTCTTATCCAAAGTCCTGGAACATTTAGTGCATCGCCAGTTGTCTGCTTATTTAACGCGAAATAATCTTCTCTGCTCCCTTCAATCTGGTTTTCGACCAGGTCACAGCACCGTGACGGCTCTTCTTAAGGTTACCGACGATATTCGTTGGGCCATGGAGAACAAATCTCTCACTGTATTGGTGCTACTAGATTTTAGTAGTGCGTTCAACTCTGTGGACTTCGATATTTTGATCGGTATCCTTAAGACACTTAACTTTTCCACGGAATCTGTGGCCTGGTTCGATTCATATCTTCGCGGGCGCTCGCAGTGTGTCCGTCTTGAAGATTCATATTCGGATTGGCGCGAGCTAACTGCGGGTGTACCTCAAGGCGGCGTTCTCTCTCCTCTGCTTTTTTCCATTTTCATTAACTCTGCCGTTCGAGTTATATCCTCTAACTTCCATCTATTTACATTTTGCGTTGAATGAATGCAGATCGGCTGTTGCTGCCGTTAATCGTGACCTGTGTGCAATAAACAATTGGGCAAAATCTTTTGGCATTCTTATAAATCCTACTAAGTCGCAGGCCATGATTATTGGTAGCAGGCAGATGAGGAGTGGATTGGATGGATCTTGTCTGCCCCCTATCTTACTGGATGGTTCTACAATCGGGTACGCGAGCACTGCCAAGAATCTGGGAGTGATAATGGATAGCACCCTATCCTGGAAGACTCACGTTGGTGAGGTTAGTAAAAAGGTGCATTACAGCTTCCACACGCTGAAATACCTCCAGAGCTATTTACCTCTGAATATCAAAATCACACTTGCTCAGACGCTTATCCAACCCATTTTGGACTACGCGGATGCCTGCTATTTGGACGCTACTGAGGAGCTGTTAGACAAACTTGAGCGCTTGCAAAATTTATGTATCCGTTTTGTTTTCAATCTGCGTAAGTATGATCACGTTTCGCACTTTCGCAAGGAACTCAAGTGGTTCCCAATCCGCCTTCGCAGAGACACTCGGATATTATGTCTCCTTTTTAATATCCTGCATAATCCCACCTATCCTTCCTACCTGCGGGAGTGCTTCTCATATATGAACGCACCCGGTACCCTGTGTAGGTCCCACCTCAAATACCGCCTAAATTATCCCTCCCAAAAAACTGATTTTTATTCCTATTCCTTTTCCGTTAATGCGGTCAGGCTGTGGAACTCTCTCCCCCCGGACATACAAAGCTGTAGAACTCTTACTCTATTTAAAAAGAAAGTGAAAGCACACTACCTCTCCTCTTTATCTTAGTTATATATCGGGTAATAATATTATCTATTGTAGTCTCTATATGTAAGTATATTATAGTACAGTATGTATTTATTTATGTATATATTATAATGCGCCTTTAGTTTATGTAAGTTTATTTTTATTGCACTGCACACACGTTGCCTTGTCATATTTACATCTCCTCTCTGGCCTGCTGGAAGAGATTCCTTTAGGAATAAGTAGCGCCCTTGTACTAACTGCTCACTGTTCTGTTTGTATTCTTCTTATTGTTTGTTTTTCTGTGTGTTGTACATAAATAAATAAAAAAAAATTAATCCCTATTTCCCTTGGTCACGACATCACGTGAACGGCTGGACCGATTTGGCTAATTTGGGTCTTAAAATATTCGTGGAGGTTCAGGGAAGGTTTATAAGCAAAATTTCAGGCGGTACGAAGCTCGCCGGGACCACTAGTTATATTATAATTAAGGTTATTAAATAAAGAAGCGTCATTGATCTGTGATTTTACGCATATACTGATGTTTTTTATTTTACTTATCACTAGACATTAATTTTAGTAAATATTGGATGGAACCAGGCGTTACTTGGCGAAAATCCATGACAAAGCAATGGTAAGTAAAATATTAAAAAAAAAAATGTTTTAAACTTTTTAAATTTGTAATAGCATTGTTTTCCGCAGTATTAAAAAAAATACAACAAAACGTCGACAATTATTTCGCCTCTAAACGAGGCATTATCAAGACTGTCTCAGAGAGAACAGCAAAATTTGTGGTTAGAACATATTTGCTTATAAGTAAACGTGTGCAAATTTCATTATCGCGATGTAGGATTTTTCACAATAACTAACGTGGGTAGAAACCTCAGATCATGCTAACTAAGTACCAAAAATAGGTATTCACCAATACAAGACTTTATCTTCTTAATTTTTAATAAATTGTGTGGAAATGCCAAACGACACATACAAACCAACAACCAACTAATGTGTCCGTCTGTTTACAACCAGATTAAGTAAGGGAGACGTGTGAAACTCTATTTGTTCATTGAGTAAGGTGTCCGCATCTCTTCTAACTATTTCTAGCCTTTCCCAAACACTCAGCTTGAACCCTTTCTCACATAAGCGTAAAACTTTAAAGGTGTTACTATTGTTCAAGGGGTGACCAGTGTCAAGGAGGTGCTTCGCGAAGAGGGACTTCTCGGGACAACCGTTGCGGAACGCCGCCATATGCTCCTTGTATCTGATCTCAAAGGACCTTTTTTAAAAATATTTTACTTACCATTGCTTTGATTAATTTTAGTCTCAAATGAGGATACATTAATGTTTGTACCGCAAAAACCAAATTTTAAATTAGTGGGGCCAATGGGAATCGTATAAAATATCCTTCCCGTTCGTCCCACTGAACTGGATGGTGGGGCCAACGGGAATGAAAATTAATTAATTTATAGAATTCCCATTCGTCCCACTGGTGGGACAAAGCCTGGTGGGGCAAACGGGAATAATCCGCTAGATTTGCTAGAAGTACATTTCTTTTTTTTTCATAAAATGAATGTATGTAATGAAAAGTAAGTACGTCGCATGAGAAAATATAATTTTACTCTCGAATGTACTTTTCATCGCCTTCTAAGAAAAAAAAAAAGAATTGTACTAGTGATGAAAAAAGTTCCCAAGTTTGATACGATAAATTCAATATTCAGCCCAAACTTGGCTCGGAAATGATTTACAATACCAGGAATGTGTCTGGCTGGATACCTTAAAACAACTCATCTAGCTGTCAACACTTGGGTTTAAATTTGATTAGACCAGAGTTATGTACAAGATATGTATATTTATTATAAAAACAATACTTAATTATTTCATACAAGCACCGGACTAAAGGCATCATTGGAGCAGCGTTTTCAGGTATTTGGACTTTCTTTTTAAAATATTTCTGACGTCATTGATCATGTCTTCTCGTCCGGCTTTTAGTTTATTCTCTACTGGGCTTTGGTATTTATCATTTATACATAATGTCGATAATCTTTGTTCGAGATCGCCGAATTCATATTCCGGCCAAATGTCGAGTATAGTTTCGAGGTAGGCGATCGAATTTTGGACAGCTTGGTTCAGTTCGTTCAATAATTGAGAGGTTTTGAGTTCATCCGGCGACTGATTCGTTTTTTTCTTTGACTTTTTCGTGTTTGTGGGCACCGTTAGCTCGTTGCAGACTCCTAGTAGGAATGTGGCGACGCCAATGAACTGTCAAATTGGAAAAATAGATATTAGTCTTCGGTCCTATATATGTTAATAATTTATGGTGTTAATAATCTACACTAAGAGTTATATTATAAAGATGAAAGATTTGATTGCTTACATTGAATAATCTGAAAGTATTTAATCGATTTTGTTATTTTTTTTTCGCTAAATATGTAGTTACATTATCTCTGAGTGCTATAGGTTTAGGCTATACTTTTAGACCCAGTAACGTGTTTTTGGGGATTGGGAACGCGACAACTGTATATATCAGTCAGGCGGAGCCACGGTGATCGGCTAGTTTATAATATTTTGATGAACAACGTTTGAAACTATTAGCGTAACTTAACTACTGACTTCCCACTTCAGAGGCCGGGAGTCGTCAATTTGTCAGCAAGTGGGCTTGACGTCATACACGTCAAAATTGACACAGCGACCGACTTCAAATTACCGAAATGGGATCACCTCGGTAGCAGCTACATTTAAAAAAATCAGGATCGGTTTACCCGAGAGTTTACCAGTCCAGAGGTATGAGGTAACAACATAAACAAAAAAATTGTCGAATTGAGAACCTCCTCCTCCATTTTTGGAAGTCTGTTGAAATAAAAACAATCCTCTCACACCCCAGATATGATACAAATGGACGACAGGCGCATACCACTAACATATTAATATATCCTCACCTCTAAATAATTAGCAAGATGTTCGGCCCGGTCCCTCATGTACCACGCGCCCTCCGCGCCCCGCAGCGCCACGCCCAGGCCGCGCTCCGCACTGGGCAGCGCGCCCGCGGCGACCGCACACGCGGCGTGCGCCTGCGCCGTGCGGCCGCGCGCCAGCTCCCCGACCAGGCGCAGCCACGTGGCGTACAGCTCCCTGTAGGGGACCGGGGAGGTTACGAAGGCTGGAATGTACACAAATATAGAGCTGATTATATCAATTTTTAAGTAGTTTAGAAGACTGCTAACTTTTTTAAATAATTTACGCTCCGAAACAATTTAAAAAAATATTTTACTGATATGAAGCTACCTGAGTTACATAGGTCTTTTATTCCGGTAATGTGTTCCCACGGGATCCGGGAACGAGAAAACTATATCAGTAGTATGTTCAGCTAGTAATTATAAAATATAGACCAGGAATCGTGTTAACGATTCCTGGTCTATATTTTATAATTACTATTGGTTAATCCTGGTCTATTGGCTGAACATTCCTCCTGGAAAATTTTACAGGATATTTAAGTCGACTTTCAATGAATATATTTATAAGCATATCATGTAGGTATGCTAAGTTTCCTCAAGTATTTTTTTACAAAATGATAAGATAATACTGTTGTTGCTGAACAGTTACACTTTCTTTAGTCAGTTCAGTTTACAACTTTCATTCCATCCTAAGGTTGCCTGGAAGAGATTGCTCTTTAGCAATAAGGCCGCCCGTTGTACATTATTATTTTTAAGACTTGCCATAAACCATTTGTTGTTATATTGTGTACAATAAAGAGTATTTATTATTATTATTAGTTACTTTGGAAATCGAGCTAGTGCTCGGCCGGGAATCGAACCCGAGACTCCGACGTCAAAAGTGGATACACTACCTAAATAGTCGAACCAAGTGCAAAATCTGTAGTCTATATGAAAGATATTCACAATAGAAAACTTACCAATAATCCGAGAAGGTAACGGCGCCGCTATACTAATACGTTCCTTCGCCCCATATATTTGTTTACATTTCTCTAAAGCTTGACTGAACGCCTCCACGCAAATGTTGAGCTGTTCATAATGACCTTGTTTCGCCTCCACACTTCGGTTGTCGGCCAATTCTATACATAATGCAATCGACGACACAAGGGCATCTTTGAGCCTAAGGTACGACATTTCTTGGTCGAATGTCCGACTTTTTAAGTGACGATCTTCAAATTGAGGCGGTTCGTAGTCCACTATTGCGTTTAGATCGCGGTTGTCGCTGGAATACATATCAAAAATATTATTATTTCATTTCGTATTGAACAGTACAGTGCATCAGGTTTTTGAATGAGAATCAGACATACTGGGATGTCCTATCCTGTGGGAATTTACAAATAGTCTTAATTTTACATCTCTCCAAGTCTTTGGGGTTTATTAATACTTCTATCTACACTAATATTATATCAAAGAAATGACGAGTAACGTAGTTTATGGATGGGCCCCTTAACGTAAGTAACGTCAAATACCAACACCGTGTTCGGGGAGCAAACACTCGATGACGTCATACTTAGCGCGCTCCTCGAAAATGGGGGGCCCCACTGGGAAATCGCCAACCTACCCATCCCATCTGAAATAATATATTATATATAGTGTGTAATTCTTACGTGGGCATCATCGGCAGTCTAGTAGGTTGATGTAAGGGCGCGGGCGGGCCTGCCAGTAGCGACAGTAAGGCCTTGTCTCTGGCCGCGGAGGCCGCCCACCCGCAGGCCTCCAGGCGAAGGCCCCACGACCCCAACTCGACTAACTTCTCGAACGTACCGTATTTGTATGCGTATGTTAGATGCTCAACGCTCTGTAGACAAATAGTCATGATGATTATGTATCTAATTATTGTGAACTTAAGTTGAGTCTCAACTTTTTTTTTATTTATTCAGACGGAATGAAGTTCAGAACAAATATTCACACGGTTTTCATAGCTCTGGACAAAATATTATAAATCAAACCTTAGATGTATAAAAAAAGAACTAGGTATGCAATGCATGCTGCTGTTGCAAAAAACTGAGCAAAGTGTTAAATTTTCGAACGAATTAATTAAAATAAATTAAATTAAATTAAATTTAATTTTCATACCTATTTATTATTATTACATCTCACGTGAAAATTTTACATTGTTTTCAATGGGACCATTGTTTTTTTCGGTGATTATTCCTCGATGGTATATCCGATTTTCAATTTTTTTTTTATCTAAACCACTCTCACACCACACGTTATCACTGTGTTAAGTTTGAAGGAGATCTATTCAGGCGTTTAGGAGGAGTATGCGAACAAACGAAATACATGAGTCGCCTAAGATTGAGCTTCGCTCACTTCGCTCAATAAATGTTGATTGTTAATAGTTTATCAGGTACTTCCTATTGCCTAAGCTCTGCTCGCATTGAAAAGCATTTTTTACTTCTCAATTTCCATCGAAATAAAAAAGTAATCATTTCCTAGGTTTTAATATTTCCAATTCTACACGGGCGGTGCTGCGGGCATCAACCAGTGTAGATATTAAAAAGAAGAGAATTACATTAATATTGAATACTATCGGGCCGCTCCACCCTAATACATACAAACTTTTCTTACTAAATCACTTTATATGCACCCCGATAATAGCAACCATGTTGGTCCCACGTAATAGGGGGCCTATTACGTGGGACCAACATGGTTGCTGGCAAAGTGTGGGTGTGTAATCCACTTCCCCTTCAGGCATGTAGGCGTGATGCATGTTTGTTTGAATCACTTTGAATCACACATCTATTGCTGAATATTACACTAAAATCCATTGCGTAGTTTCAAGGTTTAATTCGACCGAAGAACTCTCTCTTTCGAAGGAAGTCACCGGCGCGGGCGTCCGCTACTCTATAATATAAGTAGAGCAAGTTATACGTACGTCCTTAGCATGGTGTGTATGGAAAGCTCTAGTATCGGCCAACAGCTGCAACGCCCGTGACGCTGCACACGCGGGAGCTAGACGAGCGCTGTGCAACCAGCCTAGAGATAACAGCTGGATGTGCTTCACTTCCAGCCGACAGTAGATTGTGTCCGCCGCTAGGGCGTTACCTAACACATACAACAATATTAGTTACGAAAGGTTATGGACCCACTATTGTATCAGTGTCTGCCGCCAGGGTTAGAAAGAGCGCGCAATATTTCATTTAAAAAAAATCCTATTTAAGTATTTGTACTTTATTTTTACATAGTAAATTAGGTGAAATGTATTTACTTATTAGTCAACTTGGCTAAATTGTAATATAAATAAAGTACTACGGTACTTTATTAGTAAAAAAAAAGTATTAGTACTTACCAAGCAGATGATAAAGCTTAACCAGCAGCAACTTCGCATGGAAGTTGGAAGGTGAGTGATGAAGTACCAGCTCCAACAGACAAAGCGCGTCGATTAACGGCGCAGAACTTTGTTGTTTCACCGCTGGAATTAAAAGATAAAATATTCTTAAAAATAATTGTGTATTGTGTTATGATGCGTCCTTTTCATAGTGCTATATAAACCTCACTCATAAGGACAAATACTTTACTACGGACGACCAACCTTCCGGTATTATCAATTCAGGATCTTTGTTTTTTTCCAGCTAAAAAGTATTGGATAAGTGATTGCTAGCAGCCAATGCAATGGCGATAGTATGGCCTTGGATTCAATAGAGAATTTGTACCTCAGCGCCTAGTGAGCCTAGTCAGCGTTCTAGGAAGATGATGGTGCGAACAGGTAAGGTCTCGTCCTTAACCACCAAGAATATTTGTTGCTTTGGAAGGTATATTTGGTTGTTGTGGCAAGTGATTCCATCAGTGTCAGGTCGGGTAAAAGAGATAAAATAAAAAAAAATTACATCCCATACATCTGTGGGGCCCTTAAGATCTTGGTGATCTATTACACCCTGAGACTCACCAGCATAAAAATAATGATGAGCCGCTAAGATTCCATAGGCGTCCGCCGCACAGAACTCTGTAAGAGTTGCAGTAACAAGTCCTCGCTTCAAACACCGCGTGTAGTGATCTCGTAGCTTTTTCGCTAATGACAGTGCCCCATCAGCTGGCAACGGCAAAGCAGTCAAGCGCCAAGCAGTCAGGCATGAGACGTGGCGTTGAATGTCGTCAGTCTGAAAGGTGTTTAAGTTAGATATTACAATCACACACATCATCCACTGAGCCTTTTTCCCAACCTATTTGGGGTCGGGTTTTCCATTCTACCTGTGATGCAGCTGAACTTCGATCTGAGAGGGCCATAACTTTCCCTAGCTGGCTCGGGCCAGCTTGGCGAGATGTGTCGTTCGGTACCTCGGTTGGGACTGGAAGTGACACTGAATAAGTCCGAGGCTCTTTGTTTTTACCGACCGAGGTACAAGTGCGGGCCACCTCCAGGATCCAGCATAAATGTAGGGAGCATTAGCATCAGCATCGAGCGCTCAATCAAGTATTTGGGGCTTGTACTCTATAGCCGATGGAACTTCTGACCACTTTTCAGAAGTCTGGTCCCCAAAGTGACGGGAGCAGCAGATTTTTTTACAATAATACATTAAATGTACTTACAGTCTCAGGTTCACTATTTTCATCAAAACCCAGGCAAGTCAAAAAGTCCCTGCAATTGTCTTCCCTCTCCTGTTGCGATATCATTGTCAGATACGGCCTCAAGTCTGGTACAGCACAAGACTTGTTAGCAAACACCCTCAGATATTGCACACACAAGGCTAAACCACTACCCAGCAGATCACTAGGATTACCAACTACAGCTAAACGTTTCCACAACTCCAACCGAGCCAAATATGGCCCTCTTAAAGTCCTCCCTGAGGACATACTCTCTACTAATTGACATATAAATTCATGGCACTTTTCCGGAGTGTTATCAATAGAACTCTCTGCATCACCCTCACTTTCCTTCATTAAATGGAAGACTGAATCAAAATACGGCAAGTAATAATCCCAACGATCAATATTTTCCCATAAAAGTTCTTTACAAATAATGTTCAATCGTTTCCAATGGCCAAGTTTCTTTAGGTACGGTATGCATGCTTGAGCAGTAGAACCAGGAACTACCTCAGAATATAATGGGCTCTCAATAAATTTCAAGACATCATCCCATTTCTCTTGCAGTTCCAAGATCATGATATAAAGGCGAATTTCTTGCTCCGCCTCCATTTTGTTTTCAGTAATGAAATTATCTATCATTCTCTGAGCAAGTGACAGAAGAATACCTCTTTTCGTGCTATTGTCTGAAACTTTAGCCTGAAAGAAGGTTGTGAGGTTAAAAAAGATGTAGTAAATAGAAATTGTTAGTGTTTATTTTAACCAAAAAAAAACATTTTGTTTACCTGCAAAACAATACTCATAACAGCCCAGAAGTAGTATGGGCTTTTAGAAGCAACCTTATAAAGGGCCATTGCTGATCGCTGCTGTGCATGATAGTCCCCGATCCTCACATATGACATAAAAAGATGGGAGTGAAGCTCTTCACTAGTCGGATCAGCCTTCACTGCTGCCTCATACAGATTACAAACTTTGTGCACTGCCAAAGAAGAATAAAATGAGAAAAAAATATGGTTGGAATCTATGATGTAAAAAATATTTAAATATTTTTATTTAGATAAGGACGAAAGTAGTAAAAAGTACAACAATATATGATACCTAGTGTCTTAAGTGTAACTAGGAAAAACGAAATAGGTGAGTAATAACTTATCACATACATTTAAATTACTTACTCTGTTGAGATTCTCGGTAAGTTATAGTCATTGCTTGAAGAGTAGTGTCATCGCTTGGTTTCTCTTCAGCTAGAGCTTCTAATACTATAAGAGCCTCAGTACCCTTACCTAACCTAAAAAGAGATAGGGCTTTCAAAGCACGGGCTGCCTGTAGTGAGGGGCTTTTTTTGAGGACTTTCTCAGCCTCCTGGAGAGCCTTTTTATTGTTCCCATTATCCAACCAGTCTGAAAAAATGATTAATGTCCTAAATTTTGCCGGAAAACCGACTACTCTGCTGTGGAGATTGTCTGAAATATAGAACTACGCTATTTAATAAGATGATACCGTAAATTGGTCGCAACCGCCGCTCCACTATACCACCGTCGTGTGCGTGCTGTGGTCGCACAGCCATTTTTCATTTATTTAAATAATTTAAAAGTCAAAACCACTAGATTTTCGGTATTTTTAGGCTTTTCTCAGCACAGCACGTTTGTTTTGCGATTCTTGTCTGTGGTCACTGGCTGACATTAGACTTCTTGAAAGTGACATTTGCAAACCAGAGCTGCCAGTTGTAAAAAGTATAGTTAAAATATATTTTTATAGAATGTCATTGTATTTTTAAGATATTTTGGTTACTGGAGGAAATCACTAACGTAAAGTTGTAGAGGAAATACATAATTTATATTTATGTCTCCAGCTGGGGTAAAAATTACATACCATACCAATAGAGACCTACTTACAAAAATAATACATTTCATGTTGTCTATGGATGTACAGTTCCTCTTCCTGCTTCCTATTGATTTTTGTTCTGATAAATTTTCACGAAACTAGTTTTAAACAAGTCAAAATTAAATTAAAAATTTAAAAAACCCCCGACTCAAAAAAAGTGATGTATAAGTTATGACCTTTCATTTGATACCCAACACGGGTATATTTAAACACATTCAATTTTTCATCACCACTTTCACCCCTAATATCTTTGAAATGGCTTAACCAATTTTTATAAAACATAGCTAAGAACACTCTCCCCTAACCCATCTTTCAAACAAAAGAAACAGAATCAAAATACGTTCATCCGTTTGGGAGCTACGATGCCACAGACAGACTTACAAACACACACACACACACACACACACACACACACACGTCAAACTTATAACACCTCGTTCGGGTTTCCGTCGGGGGTTAAAAAGAAGAGACAAAGAGTATAAGAATAATAATATAACCACTACATATACGAGGAAGGGTTGAAAAGTAGTCGGCCTAACACTGATCCATTTAGTTCTAAAAATCAAATCTACCCACATTATTTAGTTCAGATCAGACCTGTTAATTGTGTGAAGTTTGAAACTTTGCGTTAATTAGTTTTAATTTTATAAATTTATTAACAAAGCAATCTGACATCATTTCCGCAAATGGAGCAAATCGAGCAGCGTGCCGTCATTAAGTACCTCCCTCCATAAGAAGGGGCTGTCAACAAAAGCCATCCATGATGATATGGTCAGTACATCATTAGGGGATTGCACTCTTTCATATTCATCCGTCAAAAAATGGATAGCAGAATTCAAGCGTGGTAGAGAGAGTGTGAAAGACGAACCCCGCTAGGCCTATCGACGTCCACTACTGACGAAAATATTAAAAAAATACTCGACTTAATTATGGGAGACCGCAGATTGAAATTTAGAGAGATAGCCGAGATTATAGGCATCTTATGAACGTACTCAAAACATAATAGTCAACGTGTTGGGTTTCCACAAGGTGTCTGCGAGGTGGGTTCCGCGACTGCTTTCAGTTGAGCAAAAAAGGATGCGATTGACTATTGCACGCGACTGTTTGGAGTTATTTGAAGCTGATGAATGTGATTTTTTGAATCGTTTTGTTACTATGGACGAAACATGGGTTCATTACTGTACACCGGAAACAAAACAACAATCAAAACAGTGGAAAAGACCTGGTTCACCACCCCCCAAAAAGGCTAAGTCGATGTTGTCGGCAAGTAAGGTGATGGCTTCAGTATTCTGGGACTCGAAGGGTGTGATTATGGTTGATTATCTTGAAAGGGGTTAGACTATAAACTCTGATTATTACTGCACCTTATTGCGTCGTTTACGAGAGGAAATAAAAGAAAAACGTCCAGGAATGATCAGAAGAAAAGTCCTGTTTCATCAAGATAACCCTCGTGTTCACACGTCTGTCGAATCAATGGCAGAAGTTCACAACTGTGGCTTTGAACTGTTACCGCATCCACCTTATTCACCTGTTCTGGCACCGTCAGACTTTTTTCTGTTCCCTAACCAAAAAAAGCACTTGGGAGGTCAAAGATTTTTGACGAGGTCAAAGCAGCAGTAGACGCATATTTTGACTCTAAGGAAGAATATTTTTTTTCAACGGGCTAAATGCTTGGACGGGAAGATGGCAGAAGTGCATTGAACTTGATGGTGATTACGTTGAAAAATAAAAATATATTTCATTTATTACCTATGTATTTATTTTCTTGGTTATGCCGATTACTTTTCAATCCACCCTCGTATTATGTTAAATCCATTCAATCTATCTATTTAGATTTATTGTATAATTTTAAGGGTGTAAAATTATAATATTAATGAAGCAAAGTCGTATTTATGCATAATACATTATGGTTGATTGATATAGAACGACTTGAGATATGGAGGTATAACAAACAACCGTATATACATAGAAATAATATAGTCAGTCCATAGTAACCTAGATATTGAAAGTGATTAGGTTAGATTTACCAAGCACTTAACTATATACTAGTCCGAGACGCCCAGGACTTTAATTGGCTGTGCCATAGCTGCTGGCACGTAAGATTTTATTGCCTTTCATCAACATTTCATCGCAAGGCAATGGCAATGGTTTCATACATTTTTACATGATTGTATTGTGTTTTCTGCACCTAAATAAAATTTTAAAAAAATGTGACGGCAATAGGCTTGCGTGAGACTAAAAATATTGGCAAATTGTGAGTGTGTAATGCACCTCTGCCTACGCTTTCGGGGATATAGGCGTGATATGTGAGCTTAACTCTGAGTATTTAGAGCCCCAGGAGTGACATGACAGTTCTAAAATAAAATGGTAGGTATAGGTACAAAGATAAGAACATTGTAGGTAATAACTAATCTACCTAAGAACTTACCTCGTAGGTGCCTACTTGGAATATTCATTAGTTTTATGAACTTTTTAGGAGTGAAATAATAAGACATAATTAATCAATTTTTGTAACTTTTAATTCAACATAAATATAAAGTTTTTTTTATAATTTACAATATTTATCTACCTTTCTAAAATTAAATTACTTAATAACCTAAATTTCGCTTACAGAACTGCCATTTTTTCTCACATTTAATACAAATCACACAACACACACTACATGTAGGTATCACTAGGTTTCGGCAGTATAGATTCCTCACTTTAAATAGAACAATCCAACTTAAATATCCTCATTTAGCTCTTAAGTCAACAGTTTCAAAACCGGATTCAGAGACAAAACCATTTTTTTGCGGTACTAATTCTGGCGGTATTTCTCTTGAAAGAGAAGCTCTTTTATGCCTGGGTGGAGGCACTGGAACAGACACTGGAACTTTGGATTTTAAGAGATTCTTAATCCTCATACCGCCTCTGTAGTAATATAAGTAGATTCCGGCTAGAACTGCGATAGCAACGAGCAATGTGACGACTGCCACCACAACACCGTACCAAGAGCTACCAGTAGATTCTTCGGGTTTAGGTAATGCAGGTCTTCTGCTCGGTGGTACATATGTCGGTCTTGGCCGTCTTGTGGTTGTGGTGAAACGATCTCCTATAGCTATGTCAGCACAAGCTCTGAACTCCTCTTGAGGCCCACAGCCCACTGCATCAGTTCCATTCCCACACGAACCCCAGTTATTTCCAGCGGTATATCTCCATTGCAGAACACAGTGGGTACAGTTCAGATTTGTTGGCAATTTATACTTCATTTCGTATATTTTATTGCCTTCTTTTGGATAATATTTGGTCGAATCTCTTCCATCTAATTGGAGCACATATTTATCAAGACAGTCTTGAGTCGTATGCTTTGGGTCTTCGCAAACACGGAATTCAAAGTAGCCAAAATGATTGGCAGTTAGTTCTACTTTTATTACGATTGTATCTTGAGGGGCGTATTTGCGGACAATGACTCCTCTACCAAATCTGCCACCGAGTTCGTGGGCTCTTGGAGCAGGAGCATCCCAGGCATCTCCACACACACCACATTTCCCTTCGTTCTTCTGCCATTGTCTTGTGAAGCCGCCGCAGAACAACTCGTGATCGTTGTAGTTATGTGGTGTATCGAAGCCATAGCGCCAGGCGGAGGCGCGTGATGGTGGCTCGATGAGTCTGCCGTGACCGTTGACTGTTTGTAATATCGTTGTCAGTACTGCTGTATACCAAAGTACCTGTAACAATGAAAATACAGTTTTAAAAAGTCAAGTACCTACTTTAAATTAGTCTTAAACTTTCGTTCGAGGGCGTGCCATGTGCGTCCAGTAATAAACGATAACGTGGCGTTTTAAGGAATTGACATTCTACATTTAGAAATCGGCCCAACTGATTACGTAGGTATTGTGGTACCCGAAAAACTTTACCCTCTCTCTGGGTCAATCGGATAATCGACATCGTCTCGATCTATAAAAATAAAAGTGTTATTGTGATTATGATGTCATTGTTGTTTTATGTTACATCACAGTTGAATGGTTTACATCAAAATTAATGGGATACTTTCGCTATCCATTAATTTACAAATTACGCACGCTATGGTTAGGTACTTCACGCTCTATTGAATTTGTTTATGGATTGGACACGACCATTTTTTTCAATTTGTAGAGGTAAGGTACCTTAGGGTAGGGTAATAATCACGCATGTGACTTTTATTACTATGTTAGTGAGATCTACTATCTAGGTATCGTATTTTTTGAAGTTTATGGTAATGCTCGTATTACTCAAAGACTTGCTTATTGAACTAATAACCTGTCCGCCGCCCGGGATATAGGGCAGCATTTAGAAAACTTAATGGTTTAAAGTTTTTGTATGTGCTTAGGTACTTTGTCCTTTTTAACCTTCCTAGTTTTCATAATTGCTGGATTTAGTTTGGTCGCGATGACCGGGTTCTGACCGTAGACATTTTACTGGAACTTCCAACGACACGACTCCAAACAGAAAGCTGGTTTTTAAATAAGAAATCCCCACTTGTTACATCTAGCTAATTGTCTTTGTCTAATGTAATGTATTTATTTTTAATGAGTATTCCATTCATTATTTTATGGAAAATAGTAGGTAGAGGTAGGTACAAAACGGGTTTTTGGGTGCAAAGGGGCTCTACCAACATCTATAGGGCCCCAGCGACCTCACCTGCTAGTGGCGCACCTGCTGATAAACGGACGAGGCTCGTTAATTTACGGTACCTATGGAGTGGCTTCGGCCCCTACGTGGGTACCAGGTGGTACAACAGTGTTGGTCCGGGGGGGTACCACCGTGCAGCTGTGCTAAAGCCCCCCAAGTAACCCAGCCAGGGACCAGTGGGGGCGAAACGGAGTCTAGTGTGGGTGGTGTGGGTCGATTCGCCGGCCAGGGAGACCCTTAGCAACGGCGTTGCCGCGGCCGCCCGCAACACAGTCATGGGGCCCGCCTGGGGCCAACCACCCCAGGAGGCTGCCCCACATGTTGCGCATAATCCTGATGTGGGATCGCCGCTCCGGGTGGTAACCGGTGTGGGGTAGCGGCGGCCTTGCGTCAGGGGGGTTTGGGAGCCCTTCCGTCCGGCGAGTCGGCTCCGACCTAACCACACGGTTCTAGACAAAGCTAGCCCCTGCGCTTTGTCACTTACTGCTGCACCAAATGTCGCCCTGTCTTCACGCTTCTTCTTCAAAATCTACAATGGCAGTGCAACAAAAAAGAAATAAATGTTACACAGCGGCCCTAGGAAACCCCACAACTTCACATTTCGAGGTGGAGTTCACTAACGTCCGTGGACTCCATGCGAACCTCGATACCGTCCACCACCACCTTGAGACGGCACGGCCCGCTGTGATGTTCCTCACGGAGACACAAATACGCCGCCCTGACGACACATCTTACCTGTGTTACCCCGGCTATGTCATCGAGGAACAATTTCGAGACAAAGCCGGGGTGTGCGTGTTCGTTAGGGCGGATGTTTGCTGCCGCCGGTTGCGCTGCCTAGAGAACCCCTCCAATTCCGTCCTTTGGCTGCACGTAGACCATGGCTCTATGAGCCAGATCTACGTGTGCGTCTACCGATCCCAAACAGGGGATTCTGAGACAACAAAGCTCTTCCAGTACCTCAGCGAGACGGCTGATGAAGCGCAGGTGCGGTTCCCGAACGCTGACCTAGTATTTCTGGGGGACTTCAATGGCCATCACATTGAATGGCTGGGGTCCCTCAAGACTGATCATGCGGGTAGAGCCGCCCATGCGTTCGCTCTCTCCCACGGTCTGACCCAGATGGTATGCGGGATCACCCGGATACCAGACAGGTCAGATCACGCGCCCGCTCTGCTGGATCTACTGCTGACGAGTCGCCCAGCCCAGTACAGTGTTTCGGTAGGAGCCCCACTGGGTAGTTCCGACCACTGTGTTGTTCACGCTGGCATGAAGGTGTCACCTCCTGCACGTCCTGTACAAACGTCACGACGGCTATGGCACTACTCGTCAGCGGATTGGGACGGTCTACGCGATTATTATGCGTCCGTCCCCTGGAGCCAGCGCTGCTTTGTAGGAAAGGCTCCTTCGGATAGTGCTTCTGCTATTGCTGGCGAGATCAGTTTAGGGATGGATTATTACATCCCTTTCACTGATGTCGCCAGTATCCGCAGAGCCGGTCCCTGGTTCGGGCGAGATTGTGACAAAGCTGTTCGACAAAAACAGTCGGCATATCGCGCCTGGATCAGGGCCCGGGCTGTGCGCGACCCAAACGTGGGCCACCTCAAAGCAGCGTACAACCGGGCCACAAAGTCGAGTAAGAGGGCCTTTAAGAGAGCGGATGCCCAGCGCGTCGCGCGGCTTGGTCAGGAGCTCACTTCCCATCCCACGGGCAGCCGTGGATTCTGGCAACTGGCCAAAGCCGTGCAATCTAACTTTTGTCAGCCCTCGCTGCCACCGCTGCGTTACCCAGATGGAACACTGGCTCACAAAGCCCAAGAGAAAGCGGATATGCTCGCAGACCTCTTTGCGGCTAATTCCCGGGTCGACGACCGTGGCCTGCAGCCCCCCGCCATCGCCAACTGTGTGATGTACGGGCAGTGCTGCGGTCACTCGACACGCGGAAAGCTAGTGGCCCTGACGGCATTCCGGCGGTGGTGCTACGAAAATGTGCAGCTGAGTTGTCTCCAGTATTAACGCGTCTGTACCGCCTGTCATACTCTTCAGGGCTCGTGCTGGAGGTCTGGAAGGAGGCGAACGTACAACCGATCCCCAAGAAAGGGGATCGGTCCGATCCAGGCAACTATCGACCCATAGCTGTCACCTCAGTCATTTGCAAGGTGCTTGAGCTCCTTATAAATAAGCAGCTGATGCAATTCCTAGAGGATCACTCGCTAATCAATGATCGACAATACGGCTTCAGGCCAAAGCGATCAACGGGTGATCTTCTGGCATTCGTAACGCATGTCTGGGGTGGGGCTATGGAAAGGCACGGCGAGTCCTTGGCTATTAGCCTGGACATCGCCAAAGCCTTCGATAGGGTCTGGCATGCTTCGCTCCTTTCCAAGCTTCCGGCATATGGTCTACCTCCTCAACTGTGCAGCTGGATTGCCAGCTTTTTAAACGAGCGCCGAGTGCGGGTCCTCTGCGTTGGCCAGGCTTCTCGCTTCTTGCAAGTGAATGCCGGGGTACCGCAGGGGTCCGTACTATCACCAACTCTCTTTCTTCTGCATATCAATGATATGCTATCCCTCGGGAACATTCATTGCTATGCAGATGACAGCACACTGCACGGGAGTTACTCGGTTCGTCCGACGGCGGGGCGATCTGAGATTGAGGAGGAGAGACGACGACTCGTGGCTGATCTCGACCGTAACCTCGACAGTATCTCTCAATGGGGTACCGAGAACCTGGTCGAGTTCAATGCCCGCAAAACACAGGCGTGTGCATTTACTGCGAAGAAATCCCCTTTCCTTCCCCTACCCTCTCTTCAGAATGCATTATTACCAATGAAGGACAACCTTGATATCCTTGGCATAGACGTTCGTCGAGAGCTCAATAATAAAAACTACATCGAAAGATGTATAGGGCTAGCTTCGCGGAAACTAGGAATACTGAATAAGGTAAAGAGATTCTTTACACCGGACCAGAGGTGTCTGCTGTACAAGACGCAGATTAGACCCTGCGTCGAATACTGCTCTCACCTCTGGGACGGCTCCGCGAAGTATCTGCTGGACGCTCTCGACGCTATGCAGCGACGGGCTATCCGTATTATAGGTTGTCCGGACGTAACGGGAAGCCTTGAGCCGCTAGCTCAGCGCCGAACAATAGCTTCCTTGGCCGCATTCTACCGTATTTACCACGGCGAGTGTTCTGAAGAGCTCTTCAATCTGATCCCACCCTCTTCCTTCCGATCCCGAACGACTCGTGCCGGGCAGAGATGCCACCCCCACACAGTGGATGGCATGTTCGCGAGAACCGAACGTTTTAAACGTTCGTTTCTCTGCCGAACGATAGTGGCCTGGAACGCCCTGCCTGTGCACGTGTTTCCTCCCACATATAATCCTGGGTTCTTTAAGCGGAGCGTGAAGAGGCACATCAGTAGGTCGTCAAGTTGAGGGCCACTCTCAATAGTAATGTGTGCTGTGAGAGTGGCCCACAATCGCTAGACGTCGTCACGACTTACCACCAGGCGGGCGGCGTCAATTTGGCGAACCAAATATAAAAAAAAAAAAAAAAACGTGTAGGCAAACGTAATTACGGAAATCGACTATTTTAGTACGAAATTGACTTAAATTTATCACATAGATAAGTTTTTTACGTAATTAATTAATGATCTAAGCTTCACTGTTGTTTGATATCTATAATCATTTCCTTATTGAGCCGTGCGAGCGAATCACCGAAGTGTCCATTTTCTGAATGGACCGGAACCGAAAACTTTAAAAATGCATACTTCTTCAGTACCTGCCTTAATCCTAATGGCCCCCACAGAGTAACCGATATCGAACAGATACCGGGTGTGTCGATATCCTTCGGTTCGTCCGTTGAGGAATGGAGACCTGTTAGTTTGTGGGACCTTATACACAGACTAGAGAGGAATTGAGGTAGAGCAGCAGTGCAAGCACCACTTGTCGAGATATTGTCGGTCCACCTGTTTGCACCAATGATATCGCAGAAAATGTGTTAAGTAGCGACATTTTCTGCGATTCCATAGTAAAAGTCTCGGAATCCTTGTAGTTTCGTCATGTCCGTCCGCCCATCTGTCTATCCTCGGCTTACCTCCCAAACGGTTACAGCTAAAATATGAAATTTTGCTATTCCTACAAAGTGCTAAAATAAAATTAAGAAAAATATTTTTTCTGGGGTACCTCCCCTACAAGTAAAGTAGGGGTGATTTTTTTTCTCGCGTCAACCCTATCGTGTGGGCTATCATTAGATAGGTCTTTTAAAAACATTAGGAGATTGCCAACCCATTTTTACGATTTAGGGGTCCGTTTGCGAGATATTCAACTTAAGCGCATTTTTTTGTTAAATCATAGCGTTCCCCCCTCTAAAATCTAAACGGCTAGGTCGAAGAAAAAAAATGATGGTAGTCCATGAACTTTGAAGGAAAACTATAACGGACCAGATAACTTCGTTGGTTTAGGAAATATAGAGCCTTTACTTGTGAACTTTTCAACAAATAAACAACTAAGGTTCCTTCATAGTAAACAAGTTTGCCTCAAGATGTCGTGTGTCGATATGAAATTACCGTTAAGTGTTAAATTTTCGTGACAATAGTACCTAGTATTTTTTTGCATTCATATCTCTACTTAGTACGTGTCTTTATTCATACTCGTGACAGTAATGGTGGCGGAATTATACGCGTTTATACTAACACAAAAATCGTGCGTCCATCAGATTGTAATTCACAATTTTACACGCCGTTTAAACATCTTTATTTACATGAAACAACTTTTACCTATTCCTGTTTAATTCTATTTTAGTCAAAGTGGGTCTAATCTGTTGTAGGTATGTAATTTCTACTTAAATACAACAGTGGTACTCTTAATTGTACCTACATTGTACAGAAACAATAAAAGATACTTAAAGAAAAACACATGCCTTAAATTAAATGTAGGTACAATAGGCGGTCTTATCGCTAAGAAGCGATTTCTTCCAAGCAACCTTTGACAGTAATTTAATTACATAATTCCCGCTTTATGATTAAGAGACCACACTACTGTCAGTTTAGGGCATAGATAATTAGTAGTGATTACTTAATATTCAACTTTTCATAATTAATCGATGAGAACTACGTACCTAATTACATTTAAAATCAGAGGATCTCCCAGCAGCACCTCTGCATAATCGGTAGGTATTGCCTATTGAAAAAATATACTCTACATGTCTACATTATGATAAAACTGTCGTTTGTTTATCTCGGTGTCCTGTAAAATAGCTGGAATGATCTTGACGGAATTTCGAACTAAGATAGATAACTTATTATTGTGCCCCTGGGCATTATTTACCTACCTACTTTTCCCTCCAATAGTATCGTGCGATCCACCATCGCCAATATCAATAAAATTCGTCCAAAATCAGTGTCGCGTGTTTGTTTGGTTGCACAAAAACAATACCAGCCATAAAATATGCAGATAACACATTGTGTTTACGAGCCTTTGTGTTAGTGTTCCCATACTTAAAAAATGCCATGACCTAAAACCAGTGCTTTTGTAGATCAAATATGTTTTGTTTTATAATCGATGACGCAAGAGTGCAAGACCTATTCGCTTGAGAGAGAGGAATAACAGAGCTTCTTGTAAATTGTTTGAGAAACGATATCAATTGTTTGGCTTTGTTGCAGCATCTCGTATTCTTGTCTGGTCATTGCTAGGTCATTTTTAAACGACCACAAAACGGAAGTTGTAAATTCAGAGGTTCTATCGTTATTATAAGTAGGTAGGTAGAGTGCTAAGAGACCAACATCTCCAAAGCCCAAGACATCTTCACATGCGAGCGGTGCATTGCCTGATAGATAAAATATAACAGACGGATGAAGCTCTGGCAAATATTCCCAAAGCTCCAGGCAACGGCAATAGGCTCTCCGTGGGACGTGGGACCTGTCGGGGGATAAAGATGTGATTTTTATGTGTACGGTTTCCATACATACATATGGTCACGCCTCTTTCCCATGGGGGTAGGCAGAGACTATGGAATTCCACTTGTTACGATACTGGTATACTTCATTCGCTTCTTCCACTTTCATAACTATCTTCATGCACGCTTTCCGGTTCTGGGTACTCTTGCCTATGGTCAAAACATCTCCGATTTGTTCGAAGTACGTTCGCCTAGGTCGACCCTTACCTGCCTTGCCCTTACGGTTTATTGACTAGGCAATGCCCTTATGTCGCACTCTCTAATGAATAACTTCAAAATGGCTGGAAGCTTTTTGTTTTACACCAACGTGACGTCAATTTGCCGTGTCTGTTCTCAATTAGGAGTTATAATACTATTGTATATTCTGTGGTTACGCTCCCGGCAGTTAAAAGTGACTTTTTTACACCACACGGCTTAAAAAAGCATCGTAGTGTAATAATCATAATAGTTCGGATGTAACTTCCTTAAAACTTATAAGGTTTTTTTGTACTAAGGTATGTAGGTTTATAACGCATAATTACGAGTATCAGGTTAAGTAGGTACCTAACCTTGTCGGAGACACAGACTTAGTACAAAATCTACATTTGTTAGAAGTCGGTTGATGTGCAGTTTTGTTTTACTGATAAAATATCACATGGCGTGACGATCTGATGCTCGGGGTATGGTAGCAACATTACCCCGAGCATCAGATCGTCGCTGGCTAGATATTATCTATTATCTACCTAGATATTATTGATGTAATCTTCACAATTTCATGTGAATCAACTAAACCACAGATTAAATTTTAATGATGGATTGGTTCTGTTTTGTGTACAATTATGATTTTGTTCTTTTAATTTTTTTACATTTGGTTATATATCTTCGATGACAATGTATGGACCATAAAATAAGGAGGTATGGATAGTGGTATTAAAAGAAAAACACCAAAATGGTAGCCAGTGGCTCCATGTTTCAGGAAAACTATTACATTGTATTCTCAAGAATATCCTAGATCCTAATCCTCTATAATTAGTGACCCGTCCCGTAAGGGGTTCAAAGTGCATTAATATCGACTTTTTGTAACTTTTTGAAATTTTAAAATTTCTAACTAAAACTTTTTGAAATTTGTAACCTTGTTTCTAATATTTTGAATCACTTTACTAGCAGATTTTCTGAAAATAACCGTGCGTCGGGAATCGTAAATAAGATAATTATTCCACGAAATTTCATTCTTAAAACTAAGGTGACTCTGTTATGTTTATACATTGTTATATATTGATTAATTTGTTGCAATATCAGGCAATTCCTGGGTCCGTTCGTCCTCCATGCTACTCGTATAACAAAACTATATTATAAATCTTCAGCCATATCGTATAATTTCATTAACTTCAATAACTTTCTTCGAAGTTCACAAATGGTTTTAGGTATAAATCCTCCTACTTATGGTGTTAAAACAATGCATTATGTTCGTGAGAACTAAAGAAGATCAAGCTATTGTTTGAAACAACTACTTAGCTAAGAAGTTTTACTCTTCGTTTCTACTACCTAAGTAGGCAGCGTCAGTCAGTCAGTGCCTTTACCTTACTCGTACGTAATATTATGTAAGTATTTACATACTAATCCCTTTTTAGTGGTAATATAATAATACGGCCATGAGATCAACTTAATAATAAATATTTTTGGACATTCTCACACAACGTCATCTAGTCCAAACTAAGCTATAAGCTTGTGCTATGGGATCTAGACAACTGATAAACATACACATATATTTCTAAATACATACATATTATACATAGAAAACACCCAAACTCCAAAACAAACATTTGTGGATCACACAAATATCAAATATCTGATTCGACCCGGGAATCGAACCCGCGACTCTGGAGTCGAAAGCCGATGCACTACTGACCACGACACCGAAGCAGAAACTTGTCTCCGGACTCCGACTACTGAAGTTATTCTTCTTATTTTTTGTTTTTCTCTTTATTGTGTCTTTTTTATGGTAGTTACTATATGTATATGTAAGTACTTAAGGACTGCATACATAAGACCTCTTAGAAACCTTATAATCAGGCTTCTAAAAGCTTTTAAGGTAAAATAATAACTTTAAGGGTGCCACCGATGGAATTTGGCCACCTATGCAGACTCTTACCTAGGGGTTGGGTGTCATCCTGTATATTTGGAGGTCTGATTCTGTCCCGCGTCGGTCAAGGGGTGTCCGTGGGTCCGCGTTACAGGAACCCCTACAAAACAACGCGCTGCCACCCTGCTCGGCTTCTGTAAGGACGACGCGACAGGCTGTCAACCCATCGTCCCCAGGCCCCCTTAATTTGTTTTATTAATAATCTTGTTCATCGTCATCATCATTTCAGCTTATCTCAGTCCACTGGCTGAACGTCTGTTGCATACAGGTAACTGTAAGACGAACGCGGGGTTGCGCGCACTCCTTCGTCGTCTTGTGGATACCTATGACATCTAATACACGGATATTTACATCTTTGCTCTCTCATGTCAACAATTTAAGGTTCAGGTTTTCAAAGTGCTATCAGTCAGTTAACAACTAACTAACATGTACCTATGTTTAATTTGTTTGCTTTTGTAAATTTTATTTAACAATTTGCGAGCAATTTGTGGATTATGTGCTTATATGGTATGATTGTGTTTTGATGAATGTTTTAGCATATAACAGTGATTGTTCCAAATAAATAAATAAATGAACAACAGCGAGTTTCCTTCCATTGCGACTATTTGCCACCTCCATCCAACGAGACCCAGTGGTTTTTACTAGGCCCTACCATCAGGTATGTGACGTCCCAAACTAGGCTTACCAGTGCGCGGTCTCAACATTCCCTATTAGTTAACCCCTCAAATTAAAACGGTCGTCGTCGTTACAAACCCAAGAAGCATCTGACGCTTCCTGATAGAACAATAATCAGTATCTGAAATAGTCTTAGAAATAGTCAACCTAATTCCCACAACTCGTATGAGGTTAACTGGGTATTATCTAAGCTTTAGTTTGCGCAATATTACGAAATAAAATTAATATTTATGAGCTAATTAATTGTGTACCTACTTAATAGTGTTCCTTGACTTAATAATCTGGTTTACCTCTGATGACCTATCTGGTTAAACGCTTACTTATTCTTTTAGAAATACTTTTTTAAATTTTATTTTTCTTGTAGAAATACTAAGTAGATAGGTAGCTATCTAAGTAGCTACAATGTTTTGTTAGTTGGTAGAGAGTATAAGATAATGAATGAATAGATAGGTAAGTATGTACTACGTCTATGGTAGTACCTACCTAAGTACAGATTACAATTACATAGCTTATCAACGCCACAGATATAAGAATACAAGTAAGTACCTAATAAGACTGCGTGCAGTTAAATAAAATAAATCTAACTACTTTGCAATATTCCGCCACATGCAAATTACCCAACTCTCGTATTTATTCATGCGTATTCATATATATTCGTATTTAGTCATATGATCTAGCAAAATCACTTAATAACATCCTTAGGGGGAAGTCTGCCTTTTCGCCTCGTTATAGTCTTAAAAATACGACTGACTTAATCAATCGTATACGGGATATCAAGCTTCCCCCTAATGCAAGGTTGCTTTCACTGGATGTCGATAACTTATTTACTAATGTCCCTTACGAGGAATGTTTAACAATACTTAAAGATCTTTTTGAAAATCAGCGTCTACATCCAGGGGAGGCGGCTAAGCTAATCGATTTAACTTCTTTATGCATGAACCAAAACTATTTTCAATTCAACAACAAGTACTATCTATTTAAGCATGGACTGGCGATGGGTTCATCTTTGAGCCCATTTCTGGCCGATGTTTTTATGGATAGGTTTGAAAATAGTTACATTGTAGGTAACGAAAACATCCATTATTATTATAGGTACGTTGACGATATATTGTTGTGTTGGCGGGGCACCGATGTGGAACTTACGGATTTCTTATCTCATTTGAATAGTGTTCACCCTAAAATCAAATTCAAACTCGAGTTAGAGAAGGATAGGTCCATAAATTTCTTAGATTTGACTATTACTAGAAATGAGGGTGGGCATGAATTCCGGATCTTTCGCAAACCCACTCATACTGACACAGTAATTCCTGCTACTTCCTGTCATCCTTGGCAGCACAAGCTTGCCGCCTTCCACAGCTATGTTCACAGGCTATTTTCGGTTCCACTTTCTCAAATAAATTTTAACCGCGAATTAAATATTATTTATCAAATTGCTAAATCTAATGGTTACAGTACCAAGCTTGTGGACAACTTAGTTGGAAGGCGGCGAGCCTCAATTACGCGTAGTTTACTATATGCTGTTCCCCCGGATCGTGACGTCCATCGGTATAGAGCTAGTCTAACTTATTTAGGTCCGATATCTGATAAAGTTGCCAAAATTTTGCGTAAAAATAATATTCATGTCGCGTTTAGAACGGACAACACTATCCGGAGAAACATTTGCGATGTTAAGGAGAAAATTGGGGATGACAGGAAGTCAGGTGTGTATAGGCTTAAGTGTGGGGATTGTGAGGGTCCCAAACTGGCCGTAGCTTCGCGACGCGGTATAAAGAACATATATCAGCTTTTAGAAACAATCGCCCAGAACGGTCTCATTTCGCAAAACATTTGTTGGACTCCGGTCACTCCCTACCTAATCCTCACACTTATGACGTTCTACACACCTGCAACAAAGGACTGAGGCTTTCGGTTTTGGAACAATTAGAAATCTACAAACATAGACGCTTGAACCCTAATATTTTAAATGATCAACTTAATTTCGCCTCTTCCCCTTTGCTGCGGGTAGGTATACGTCATTCAAACAACGGTGGTGGGTACACATAAAATAATTTGGTATTATGGTTGTGGGTAGAAATAAAAAACCTAGGATATAAATAGGTGCGGTTTACGAGTTGTGGCTCATTCGGTCGCCGTGCGCCGAGCCATCAACATCTCCTGATGATGCCCCTGGTTGGGGGCGAAACACGTGTCGAGGTTTTTTATTATTTTTTGCACGATAACACAACTCTCAAATTTTTTTTTTTTTTTTTTTAAATTATTTCTCTATTCTTTCGGCCTAAGTGGGTTTGGAGGGCGGACTTGTGCATGAATAAATACGAGAGTTGGGTAATTTGCATGTGGCGGAATATTGCAAAGTAGTTAGATTTATTTTATTTAACTATGGACTTCCGAAAAGTAACGCCTGATAGTATTAACTTTATAAAAACTGCGTGCAGTGACAATGACTTGGGCCTTGTAGATCTTGATGGAAGCCTTTTTATAAGCCCGCGGCCGCTTCTACGCCAATTGAAGGCGCCCTAGGTACTTGGTAAATTCCCTGTGGAGAGATGGAGTCCCTTAGTTTAATATAAATCATAAAATCGAAACTATTTAGGCTGAGAGAGTGCCTTGTTCTCCACACGAAACTAATACCAGGAAGGAGGAACAGAAAGAGAAGTGGGAAGTGGACTACCGTAGCTCTCAAATACCGTGCGAAAGTGCGGTTATAAAAGAACGATGTGACCGTGAGACAGGCGGTGGTAATTACGCGGTCGTACCGGCCAGGCCCTTTAAAAGTATGATTCTGCCATCTATGAAGGGTATTTATAATGTGCTATTCCATATCATGATATAATCTATTCAAGTTATATTAGCCTATATCAGTACCTAAACTACTTGCTTAATGTGGGTGTTTCACTTCTTCCTACCCCTTCGGGAATATAGGATTCGATATAGGGATATTCTTTGTGTACAATTTCTATCGTTCGATCCGTCCTGTCCGATCTTTTCAGCCGTTTGTCCGTTTTCGACAGCACTAGTTAACCCTTTTGCAGTTAGAGGGAATATTTTTCCCACCAATTAAAACCAATAAAAAAAAACAAAATGTCTATTTGCAATTTTATTTTTCGACCTGACTACACTAACGTAACATTATGACGTTTGTTTCTGTTTTTATTTGACATTGACAGATTCATTTTTTCTCAAAGTTCTTGAGGTGAATGTTTAAAACTGGCGTTTTTTTGTACTGCGAGAGAAATCGGTACATATCTTTACAATAGAGTGGTGAAAAAAGGTAAGTTCTTTTAGACGTTGTGCTTTTGAATGTTATTTCATAGATGTAAGACGTATTTTTATGTATCTGCCACGAATTTTCATTTATCTCAATTTTTGTTGGTGGGAATAATATTCCCTCTAACCGCTAAAGTATCCATTTTCTACTAATAAGATTAGAGAAAATATTCCTTTATTGTGGGTATGGTTACTGTTTTTATTGCTTTCCGACTAAGGAATAAAGGTTTTGGTGGTCTTATTGCTTGCTTTTCCTCGGGACTTGGTGTGGTTTTTGCATGGCTTTTGTTTTTTATTTGCAGATTGATTGAAAATGAAAATACTCGGAGATGACGATATTGAGAAGGAGTTGCACGGTATGTTCGGTTTGTCAGAACCGGAAGAGTCTGAAGATGGCGAAGAATCAGAAGACGATGACGTTCCGTACAATGTCACGAAATTACAGCGAATTTTAGGGGATTTAGATGAACCAGACCTTCGATCTACTGCAACAATACAAGCATCGTTATCGCCTCATCCATCTACACCCATCTGATGCGGAGGTCCCATGAGCCTTTACTTGTAATACCTCACCTAACATCTACTGTGACAGAACCTTTTGCGTCTTCATCTGCTGTGTCGTTACCTAATGTGCCGCAACCAGCTGTACTACTGCCTGCTGAGCCTCCTATTTCACGTGAGTTACCTGTAAAAGGTAGAGGACGAGGAGCTAGCACGGAACGTGGATCTGGAATGGGACGTAGATCTGGAACAGGACGAGGAGCTGGAACTGGAATGGGACGTGGAGCTAGGACGAGGTTAGGAAGTGGGGCTGGACATGCAGACGGCGATTCATCCGAAGATAATGCGCCAACAGAATCGGAAGCAGAGTCACGAGCAAGTGATTCTGACAGAGATGAAGAAGCGTGGAAAATATCCTCGTAGACTGATATTAGGCCACAGCTTGAGTCCTTTGATAGTGTTCCAATGATTCCGAAACTCGTGTTACCGTCTAATGCCAGGCCTATCCGATATTTTGAAAAAGTTTTTACTCAGTGCCTTTATGCATAACAACATGCTTTTCGAATTTTCATAAACAAATGTAATTTTCTTTTATTTTTGTGTCTATTTTCTTATTGGTATTGAATTGTGTGATTTTAATAAAGTTATTATGTAAGATTTATGTTGTTTTTTTTAGTTTTTGACAAAACATACCATCATTTCATTAGTCTCAAACAGGTAGAGGGAATATTCTTACCGCCAATTAAAAAAAAAGTAAAAAAAAAAATTATATAAAAATTTTTATTTTAGGTATCTTAAGTAACACAAATCCGAAAACCAAATAATTCTATCTCATCTAGATCCTTATAACCGTTAAAGGGTTAAATACCGGATAATTTAAAAAAAAAATTCGAGACAAGGTTTTTAAAAGTGGTAAAATACACTCCTGCCCTAGATTTAATAGCTTTATCACTAGTATCGTCTGTAGAAAAAGATATTAGGATGAGAGAGAGATGAGAAGATACTTAGTTCTGAGATGTGCTATCTCAGAACTACTAATCAATACAAAAATACTCGTCAATGGGACAAGTGGGATACGGTTTCACTAGGCCCATGGACCAACTAGGACAAAACAAGACAAAACAGTCCATAATAAGACAACGTTAATAGAACAAGTGGGTGGGACGCACCCATCTAATCACTATTCACTACATTACCTCTTATAAAAAAAATTCGCCCGTTCTGTATGTATGCGTAGATCTTTAAAACTACGCAACGGATTTTGATGCGGTTTTCACCAATGGATAAAGTGATTCTCGAGGATGGTTTTTGTGTGTATATAATTTGTCAAGCGGGCAAAGCCGCGGGCGTCCGCTAGTGTTATATAAAGTGTTCCCCACTAAATAGGTAGGTACTTTATTTACCTATCTGTCTTTCTAATTTATTATATTCAATTGTCAACAGAACCGCGATACCTTTATTGTCAATAAGTAGCCACTGACTGTTGGCTAACCAATCGTTATATAAACCTACTTTATTTATTCAAATGGTCACAGTATTGCTCACTATGCATGGTCCGTCCACTATAGGCGTCCCTATTGCGTGGTCCTTTGGTCCGACATAATACTTGTCGAGCCTGAATCGAATAGCAGAACTTTAATCTTTGCAAGACCTTTGTCCATAGATTGGCTGCTGGTTCACTTCGAGTAGACCGAAAACCGACACTGAAGCATCTTAGCCGACTCATTTTCAAATGAAGACGTTTTTCATGGGTCGAAATAATGTCGGTAAGTACAAGTCAAGTGTTAAATAGAATAAGCTTTTCATGTAGAAGTGTTACACAGTATTTAATATTTAGCAAACGAACAATAATATTCGCCATGACATCGTGTCAATCTACCAATGCATCTCGATCTCGATCTCGAGTACAACCAATAGTGAGGGGAGAAATCTATATCTTAGTGAATTTTTGATCTAAGCTTAGTGATGTATCTACACGTGTTGCAGCAGCATTTGTAGTCGATTCGATTTTTCCGTCTAACACCCACATATATACACCTATAGTTTGGCTAAGATATGTTGAGTACCTAGAAATACTAACATTATTTAAATAACCAAAAGTTTTTTAAAAGGCCATTTTTACACAACTGTGTTGCCACACGCTATACTGAAACATTCATTTTTTGATTGTTTGTTTAGCAACGACGGGTCAGGTGCGTGAGAGGCGTACATAATAACTGTCTCTAATGATAAAGAAACCTGTTTTGTTATTAATTTGGCAACCACAAGACACATTATGAATGAATGATGGATGCACCATATTTTATAGAAGGAATAGGTAGAACTAGAACCCAATTTCTGCTTTGATTCTGCACAATTGGCTCTATTCTTCACTTTTTTTATGCAACAACATAGTTCAGACTTTTTCTTAAAAATGTTAACCGTGACCACAGATATAAGAATACTATACTAGTATGTACCGTGACCCATTATATTGATTCGGTGGCGTGGTCGGTAGTGCATCGGCTTTCGACTCCGGAGTCTCGGGTTCGATTCCCGGGTCGAATCAAATATTAGTGTGATCCATTAATGTTTGTTTCGTAGTTTGGGTGTTTTCTATGTATATTATGTATGTATTTATAAATATATAAGCATGATCAGTTGTCTAGATTCCATGGCACAGGCTTATAGCTTAGTTTGGGCTAGATGATGTTGTGTGAAAATGTCCGAATTATTTATCTTTAAAAATGGCAAAACTAATTATATTGTATAGGAGCCACCCTAATATTGATTTTATTCTGTTTTAGTACCTATTTGTTGTTATAGCGGCAATAGAAATACATCAGCTGTGAAAATTTCAACTTTCTAACTATCACGGTTCATGAGATACACCAGACGGACGGACAGCGAAGTCACAGTAATAGGGTTCCCGTTTTATCCTTTGGGTACGGAACCCTAAAAATATATTTTTTGTTAGTCTCAGCCTTAGAGGCACTAGAGAATTAAAGTAAGCTATAGAAAGGTACTTATCACCACCTTGTCAAAGCATCAGAGCGATAATAGATGTGTAGTGAACCACAGACGATTAGTATTCCACCGAGCGTGTGTCGCTTTCGTGAAATGAATCTCAATGAAAGTGAAACTGCTTTGGGAGATAGACAATTGAACTTTCTGACTATTGTTTATTATGTTATTTAGCTTGACATCACGTTTAGTTAACATGTAATAGCGAGATATAAATTGGGTCGACTAATAGCTACCTACTTAGATACCTATTACACACACACACATTTATAATGGGTTGTGTCCAAAATGCCCGAATGAATTTAATAAAAAGTAGCAGTAATATTGTAATATTGAAAAATAAATTTCAAACCCGTTGCCTTGGGATGAAACGTTGATGAAAGTCAATAAAATCTTACGTGCCAGTCGCTATATGGCACAGCCAATTAAAGTCCTGGGCGTCTCGGCTCGGACTATTAGATACCTATTAATGATGTTAAATAGCAATACCACTTGATGTAGGTATATATTATGATAATATAGTTAGTACCTAAGATATGTACCTGTAGTATTTGTTATAGGCAACAGAAATACATAATTAAAGTTACCACGGTGCATGAGATAAAGTCTATATAGTGACCGACGGACGGACAGCAGACTCTTGCGAAACGTTTATGTTTGTCAGATCCTCGTCTGTCGGTTGGCAGGTACACCACCTGCAGCCAAATGTTTGCCCCTTGTTTGTCAATGTCATACTACGACAGTAGCCAAAGCTGCAGGCGTCCGGTAGTCTGAAATTAATATTAATTCCAAACCAAGCCAAGATGCGTTACCAACACACTCTGTACACCAATACACTGCCGTAGTCCTTTTTATTGTAGAAAATGAATGACTAAAGTAATTAAATTAAGTAAATTGTATGTTAATGTAGCGAAAGCAACCAAGTATAAACGGACCCCTACACGTGTAGGCTTGAATAACTGGTCCTACGAGAGGCAAACAAACTGACAGTGAAAGTATCATCTGAGAGAGAATAACTGGGGAATTAATTTCATGAGCAAAACATAACGTACCTATAAGCTCTGTTGCTTGATAACTAAGTTTTTCAGTCATCAGATTTTGATGGAACAAAGCCTGTCAGAGCAACATGTTGTATTCATAATCATAACATAGTATAAAACAAAAATGCTTCCGTTGCTACCGTGGAAGATGGGAAGGCCTTTGGTGTGGGACGCTACATGCGTTGACACCTTAGCACCTTCACACCTTCCAAGCACATCTGTATGTGCCGGCGCTGCTGCTGCATCGGCTGAATGCCTCAAACGGCGTAAATATGCTAACCTAGCAGGTGATTTCATATTTGAGCCGTTTGGGGTTGCTAAACGCTTAATCGACGCTTCTCAGGACCTGGCTATTTTCTGGCCCAAAGAATAAGTATCGCCATCCAACGTGGCAACACAGCCAGCATTCTTGGAACCTTCCCAATCGGCAATGACGAGGAGGATTTTTTAAACGATTTTTGTAATATAAATATTTTTAGTATATAATTATGTATATTGTAATTCTTATTGTAAATAATTATATGCATTATCTTTAAAACTACGCAACGGATTTTGATGCGGTTTTTACCAATACTACAGTGGTTCTCGAAGAAGGTTTTTGTGTACCTACCTATACAATTTGTCAAGCGGGCGAAGCCGCGGGATCCGCTAGTAATAGATAAATAAGATAATGGTTCAGCGATGTCATTTCAGTCCGAGTCTCTAATCATTTCTAAGAACGTTCATGAATAATCATAATTCTTGATAAAAAAGTAAAATATAGATATTGAAACGAGAAAGTGTTATTTATTATTATCAACCGATTTTCATAAAACTTTAAACACACACTCCTTGCTTACAATGAATAACATGTAAATGATATTTTTTGGATTGGATGAAAAATGAAAGAGTAATAAAGAAAATTGAAAAATAAATTTTCTAAGCAAGCCGCTCCGGAAGTCTACGGTTCACAGAACCACTAGTTACAAATATTGTGAAATAATATATTATTAATATTGTGTGACATAGGGTGTTTGGTTTAAAAAGACATAAGTAAATTATTGTTCTCATAACCAGGATGTTTATATTGTATAGGATAATTAATAAATGAAATGAGACTGCATTTATTAGACATTTTTAGTGTATACATTATTTTCATCAAATAGATATTAGTGTTTATATTGTGTAATTTGTGAGTGTAATAATGACATATATAATGACATAAGGAATTAATTAGGTGTGAAAAAATTGATATGACTTCTGTATAATTTTAATTATCAGGACATTTAGATATGTTTGACTTGTTAATTTGTGACATCCAAAAATCTGTTTATAATTTTTCATAAATGCACCAACATTGCTTGTAAAAAAATGTAATATAATCCATATTAAATAATAATATCCTATCCTACAGAAACCAAAAATGAAATATAATTATGTGATATAAAGAAATAACATAAAACGAAATAAATAAATATATGCAGCTAGCAAGTTATTTATTATATATAGCTACCATTTCTTAAGACACTGAGACCCCTCCGTGCCTCGGAGAGCACGTTAAGCCGTCGGTCCTGGTTGTCATACAAACATCTATGGCAGTCGTTAGGGGTAGTTGGAGCCCTAAATCAAAAATCCGACCGGTCTAACTACAGAACTTCGATGTCGCCCATGGGTTGTGGAGGTCAGATGGCAGTCGCTTCACGGAAAATATCTATGTTCAGCCGAATCGCAGTTAGACTGGAAAGCCGACCCCCAACTTTAGTTGGGAAAAGGCTCGGTGAATGATGATGATGCAGCAAGCAAGTAAAATTCCTCCTCTCTCCAGACAAACATTGTGCTGTGCCCGACAGGGTCCATAATTGTAACTTTACCTATTTTAACATCTGTACCACATTATGGAAGCAATAAATGTATTGAGTATTGAGTATTCAACTAGTGAAATCGCTGAAAATATCGATCATTAGATCAAATTAATATTAATAATATTTAATAACATATTAGAGATAGGTACCGCTAATATGTGGCTGTTATTGGCGATAAGTGGGTGTGTGCTTTGCCTCTCATGTAGGTACTTACATTTAGCTGTTCCTACAGTTGAAGGAAAATTATCTTACTAAATGATGAAAGTGAAAACCTATCGGTGCTGTTTACGAAAGACAATTAATTAATCTTAGAAACTGTTATTTCAAAAGTGAAAATCTATTGATTTTTGTTTTATTTAATTTCCAATGATGCGACAACTGAATTATTTAAAAAAAGAATAGTATATGACTCTTTTATTTTTCTTTATTTGCCAGTTCATAAATAAATGGAAGTGACAGTCAAGTGAAAGTTAACATTTTTTAATTTATTTTAGTTATTTTTGAGGATGTAAATGGACTTGGGTTTTTGCGGAGTGCGTGGCTGGTGGCCTTTTAGGTTACCTCTGGCGCTGGGCAAAAATCCAGGCCCAAACGCTCAATTGCAATACCGAACAACGTTTGCTTGTCCCGCACCTCGAACTAGTTCAGAGTAACTAGTTCTTGTGTGCGGGAAAAATCAAGCATTACCTTGACATTGGCGAAATCATCTATGAATATCGATGGAGTCACGTTTTTAAAAAAAGAAGAAGAAAGAAGAGGATATAAAACGCTGGAGGCGTTTTATTTATTGAATTTAAAATAAGATAGATAACTTAGATACCTAAAGATAAAATTATAGTACAGCCATAACTAGTTTGAAAGCTTCTGAAATTAATAGAAATTGGCCACGACAGAGAGTTCTTTGAGAAAACACATCTTACCTACCTAGTTATTTAGAAAATTTCTCTTTAAAGCATGTTAATTCCTCACCAAGTATAATAATTTTGTGGTTCTAAGAAAATTATTTAGATGCATAAGTAAATAAATGATTGCTAATGTCACAGATAAAATTATAGGTTGATTGTCATCTTTTACCGCGAGTAAAACTCTATAATAGGGTTTTAAGATCTTAGAGGTTCGAGCCTACGTCATCTTCTCTGGCAAACTTAAAAGAGTTCGGCTGTTACGGAGACCAAACCAACATAGAGTACCTTCCATCGTCGTAGCGTACTGGCCACCAGTATTTCAGTGTTTTTTATCTTAGGCGACAAGTGTAAATCGTTTGTGCGTCACTCCTCCGAAACGGCTCTACCGATTTTGGCCAAATTTGGCATGCTGGTCGACATCATACCCGGGAGTGCATATATCGGAAATCATGAAAATAGAGCTGACCACAGAGGAATAATCACCGAAAATGTCCTGGACATCGACGAAAAAGTTGCATTTGCTCCGCTCAACATTTGCAATTAGCAGCATGCATTGCATACTTAGTTATTTTTAATTTTGGTCTCTTTTTTATACTGTCAAAAAATTAAGAAAAAAGACCTTACCTACCTACCTCATTTGTTATTGAAAAAGAGTGACCGAGAGTTTTATTGCCAGGTTCTTTCTCTCGGTTCTACTTATTGATTTGCGAATCTGGCAGTACATGTAAATATAGAAGCAATGATATTTTTTATTTTAAGTACTTACTGACGTTTGTAAGAGCCATTTAGTGACCTATACAAATAAATAAATCATTTCATTTCATTTCATTGTCAGGCAATAGAAAGTACTCGTACTTTATAAGGATAGTGATGCGCCAAAAACTATAACACGCCCCCACATTCGCGGTCATTAGGTATAATAAACATACGGGTCAATGTACGAATGCAAAGAAAACCGGTACCTACATATAATGTTTAAAACTATGAGTGATGAAAAGAAAGTTGTTTATACTACTTCATAACATCGATAAAGTAGTTGCTTGATCTTCAAATTATTACCAGTTTTGTTTATTAAATGCATGTATTTTTAATCACTAATGAGACTTACGGCCGTTTCTTGAGAATTTGAAGATAAGTATCCGTTGAGCACGTCAAATGTCAAAATTTGTTCCTAAGTTTGACCTACACTATTTCAATAGACTATTTCAACAGACGGGATAGCACGCGGGTTCGTGATGATCACACTATTTTTCGTTACCGGTGTAGGTATGGTCGTAAATTCATTGTTTTATTGTAATTACCTAAATACGATAGTTTAGACATATTTCATCTTGATAGAGTCATTGCATTGGAAATTGCTATCAAGATGTCCTTACCTAGCGACTGACTAAACGGGTTTTGAATTCCCGCAAATTTTTCATTTTGTAATTTTTTTAAACTTCAAACTGATAAGATGTTAAGCCTTTGGGTATTCATTTAAAAAGAGAATCTGTCAATTGTACGGTTGAAAAACTTCACAACATTACACGTGCACTTCGGCAACCCATTATAGTATCTAATAGAGTGGTATTAAGTTATTGTTGTATAAACAACGAAATTGTACCGATTGGTCACGGCACAGCAGTCTAATTTGATAGGTAGGCAAATGCGTTTCCTTGTATGCATCCTCACAGGCCATGTGGAAATAAAGGAAGGAAAAATGGCGTCACATAATCATTGATATTGTTTAGGGAATTGATATTGACATTGATATTGAGGGAAGCTGTGTTGTGAAATAGTTAAGTAAGTAGCTACATAAAACATAACCGAAGTAAGTAAAGTTAATAATTCCATATATATCGATGGCTCCTATGTGCGAGTATAAGGGCCAAACTAACAATTTGACCATTTTGACTATTTTATGGTAAACGCTTTTTATCAATATAATGAATTATGTGAGCTATTAAAAAAATGATTTCTGCTTGGAAACACGATTTTTCTGACGTTATACGGCCATATTTAACATGAATTCAAAAATACAAAGATCTATTTTGCACATTGGCCATTATACGTAGGTATATTATGCTAATTTGCTAAAAGTAAATCTTATTTAATTTTTTTCGCTAATAAAATCCATTAACAATTGAAGAAGTTGATAATTATTCATTAATTATAATAAGAGAGGTAGTTAGATATTTAGATTTTATTTATTGAAACGAATTTAGAATTATTGAACAATTTTAACAAAAAACTAACTAAATATTGTATTAAAAAATTAAAATATTGTATTATAAATATAGAGAATGGTTGTCTTAACAAAATATATAAGTATGTTTATCAGTTGCCTATAGATCCCATAGCACAAGCTTATAGCCTAATAGTTTAGTTTGGGCTATTAGATGACGTTGAGTGAGAATATCCAAACACATTAAAAACATTTAAAATCGCTGTTTCAAATAGCAGTTTTAAACCGGGCGTTGTACAACAACCTGACGCTGGGGGCATCTAGAATGCATGGCGGTCGTAGCGATGTCGGCAGTGTCTTTAGTCTTTTAAACTACTAGAAAACTGCCCCTGCTTGCTCATACACATCATCAGGTGGCAATTAAGGATCATCTCTACTTATAAACCTTAGATTGTCCCTGCGGCAGGTGTGGGTCTAGGCCACCCAATTCTAAAGGGATTACACCACATAAGGTTACGTTTAGCGTCTCAACAAGAGACTACTAAATACAATAGTACATTATAACAATAGAATTCGTATTTAGGATGCCGGTCACGAAACTATTCGGAAGTGATCAAGGTGTGAGCGACCTTTGAAAATGTTTAATTGTACGTTTGTTTCCCATCTCGAACAATTTAATTGGTCGTCCGTTTAGAAATGGACAAGATCGCGGGACAATGAACCAAGTGAGAGGTTGACAGACCTTGTAGGTGGTCAGTGTTGACACGTAATACCATTATTTGGATAATAATATGTATTATTTAAAAAACCTAAACTTCTAAATTTTGACTGAACCAGTTTTGACAATATATTTACCATTAGAATTCTTGATGAATATCTTTGTAAATAAGTATACCTACCTAGTTAATTTTATATTTGCCACTTGTTTGCGTATAAATTATTTAGGTACTATTTTCAACCGACTTCCAGAAAAGGAGGTTTCAATTCAAATGCAAGTTGTTTTTTTTGTTTATTACCTCAAATCTCTGGACTATTTTTTTGGATTTTTTTTAAATGAAAGCTACTACTTCCGAAGTGGTCCCATTTCAATTTGGTCCCATTTCGCTCATTTGAAGTCGGTGTTTGTCAATTTTTGACGTGTAGTGCGTGTAGGTATTTTATGATATAAATTTTGAACAAGTCATAGGTACTTAAAGGACTAGGAATTGAAGTTCGATTTTTGCTGAGCGCGTGGCTGGTGGCTTTTCAGGTTACCTCTGGCGCTCCGCAAAAATCGGGTTTCCAGACACCCTCATACCGAACAACGTTTCTTGTCCTGCACCTGGAGCTAGTTAGGAATAACTAGTTCTTCTGTGCGGGACTATCAACTAATTAAGCATTATCTTGACATTGGCGAAATCATCGATGAACATCGATGGAGCCACCTTTTTAAAAAAAGAATAAAAAGAGATCTTTATCTTTTTATGTATATTTATATGTATATTTATATATATATACTTGTTTAATATATATATGTGTAATGTGTATGTAGTAATTAATTAAGTAGATTTTTTATATGTGTATATGAATTTATGTATGGTATATAAGCGTTATGTATATATAGGTAAGTATGTATTGTATTTCATAGTAAGCTCATCAACCTACGCACACTTAATACTTTTCTTCAACTAAGCATCTCCTTCCCTGGCCCACTGGAAGAGATTTCTTATAAATAAGTGGTGCCTTTGTACTAAAACTCTATCCTACTGTTCTTATCTCGCTCTTCCTTCTTGTGTGTACATAAATAAATAAATAAATAAAATAAATAAAATAAATAAAATAAATAAAATAAATAAATAAATAAGAAGAAGACTAGGACATCTGGACTAGGACTATCAACAACATGATATCTGGATTTGGAAACTAAATTTCAGATTTAAGATCTAAAGGGTCGCATACACTAACAGCCCGCTTGCAGTCTCAGATCTTTCAGGCTAAGGTTAAAGTTAGCTATGGACGTTAGTACGTAGACGTTGATAAGGTTAAAAATTTGACCCTTTAGGGATTCGTTCGTATCTCACCGATTTTATTTCGTCCGAAATTGTATTAAAACGCAACAATTCTTTTTTATTATCTGTGAAAGTGATCTTAACTCTCGCAATATGGCTTCCAACAATGAGCAATTTCTGTGATAACACCATGTTTACTGTAATAATATTTCTATGTCACAATAAAAAACATCATCTAGGCGGTAATACTTAATACTGACTACGAAGGGAGATAAAGCACCTATGTACAACTGTAAAGGTAGGTATACCTTTTATATTTTGTTTACAACGGTAACACTTGGCCACTTCTTTTTTGATTTATGACACAAAGGCCTTTGAAGCAATGCCAAAAATTCTTAAAAAAAAAACTTGAGTTATTTCTGCGGATAGCTACATAACTCTGCTGTCAGCGGCTGTCTGTACCTAATGGTATGTATAATATTGTATAATATGCGCCCTTTCAGACACCTTTACCTAAAGAATTTTGTACCAATAATTAAGATTAATACTGTGAGGGAGGACTTATGACACGGAACAAAAAATATTCTTATATCTAATAATTTAGGCATATTAATCAGTAAGTATAATACAAATCTGGAAAAGGATAGATTATCTATGGTAGGTTATTTTGTTTTATAAAAAATACTAGTAAATTGATGAACGGCAGACATGTCCCCAATACACATACTTACAACACAATGCTGTCAGTAACTAACAACTCAACCTTGTGAGAACAGGTGTTAAAGTATTGCATAGTATAGGAACGAACTGATTAACTAGTAAATATTGTGCCTCACTGAGTATATTGTGAAAATTATAACAAACCACGCTGGAAACGTCATTCTACTCTTGAATATAGGAGCTTCCACAAGTGGGTTACTCAAAACCGTGAGATTGAATTGGGTTCCGAAAGAACCACGTGAATGGAATCATGGTAGATATAGACTCTGTACCTACTACCTCTACCTAATATATCTACCGATGAATTCAAAATTAATAATAGCTTATTTTTTAATTCTGCGGCCCAAGGTCGCGGCCTCTCCCACGTCAGTTGCCGGGCGTCTCTGGTATGCAGAAGGTATTTCCATTGGCGCCCGGCGGACTTTGGCCACCTGTGTGGCCTCTTCGGGGGATCATCAATAATAGCTACTGTAGACTTGGAGCTCTATACCTAACTAGGGCCTTATTTTTCTAGGATTCCTAGTTATAGAGTTCATTGTCTTCACTTACGAATGAATCTACATTTATTTACCTATAAATTTAAATTCAAAGATGACTCTCGGCATTAGAGTATCTAGTGATCCATCCAGTTGTAAAATCTAAATACGGAATCTTCTCAACAGATTTTTGCTCAATTTATACAAAGATTGTTAAGGGCCCAGACCGCGCACGGATAAAGTCGATTTTGAGCGACAGCAGCGCTATTGTTGCCCGAATCATCCGACGGGCGGGTGAATGACCCAGAGAGCGCGATTTTGAAAATGTTTTGCGACAAACGTTCCACGTTGAGTTATTGTTATTGAAGTTGAATATTTACAGCATAACAAAAATGATGAATTATTGGAAATAAACGACTGCCTATTTGTAAAATATTCCAAGAGTAGTTTTCGTTATAAAATGATCCTAATTACTAGATAAATAAATAAGAGTAGTTTGAGACACAATTTTTATGATTTTCTATTTATAATAAACAATCAAGAGCAGGTCCGGACTGACCTTTTTGTATTCTACTTACCTAAAATTCCAACTACGAGTACCTATGTATTTATTTGTAATTTTACTACCAAAGTTTATTCTTATTTCGTAAAATTTTCATTCAATAAAATAATTGCAAATTCAGTAGGAAGTACGGTCGAAATAACATCACGCCTTTCCTCGCTAGTGTTTATATCTACGCAAGGAAATGTGCCTATTGCGTAAACTCAAATACTTTTTGCTTACGATCACCTCGCAATCTAAAAAATCTTCTAGGGTTGTACAAAAAATTGTCAATAAATGAAACACAAGTATAAAAATGGTTCATATAATTAAAAGTAAACAAAATATGAGTCGCCACCTAAAAAGCGTGCTAGGGTTGTACAAAAATTAGTTATAAACAAACATGAAATTTATAAATTATTCATATAATTAATTAAACGAAAGTAAACAATAACAAAATATGAGTTTAAGAGTTTCTAATGTTTTTTTCATTTTAATGATTACTGATCAAATTCTGATTTCTACTAATTTGATGATAAAATCAATTGCTATTGCAAAACCTATCAGAATGAAAATGTTACCAGCTGCCCGATTCACGTAATAAAAACCGTAGCGTAGTGACTTAAAAATGTCACTTCGCACACTTTTTAACCGACTTAAAAAAGAAGAAGATTCTCAATTCGCTGTATTTTTTGAACCGATTTTGATGATTTTTTTTTTTATTTGAAAGCTGGTGATCCCGTGTGGTCACATTTTAATTTCATTAGGATCGGACCTTGGGTTTACACCAGGTAACTCTTCAAAATCGTATAGGAATTGTATAGAAATTGAGCTATTGGAAGATTTATGACAATCCAAGACTAGATAAGTAAGTGCGTTAAAAACAGAAAACCAAAAGGCGATTCTAAGTTTCTAAGTTAAAACGACTTTTGAACTGGCGTGTTTACGTGAATCGACCGGCTGGGTAGTTAAGTTACCTCAGTCTCTTTCAAAATCATTAGACGTTCTTCTCTTTCAAAACACGTAAAGCTCTTTCTTTCCTCTCTTTCATAGCCTCTATGACATTGGGCGGGTCACGAATAGGCATGCTTCGTGACTGCCGAGGATCAACTAATTCTGGAAGGAGGCAATCGTAATAAAATCTAACTAATTTCATCTCCATTTTCTCCTTCCAAAATTTGTCGTCCTTTTCTATAATATAAACTTTCATAGGTACAGTAGCACCAAACCAGATGCCAAGCATGCAAACGTTTCTTTTAGTTATATGTAGCTGTCCCTGAATTTGGAAATACCAGTAATGATTTTTATTTATGACATAACCCTTAGAAGCCTTGTCCTTAACCCAAAAGGTATGTTTGGCCATTGCTTCATCAAGAGTCATGCCAGCTAAAGAATGTGGGCACTTAATTTCAATTAAACCGTTTGCATAAATGCCATCTGGTGTAGTACCAAGAAATTCATATTGATCGTCGACGAACAAACCGCAACCTTGTATACTAATATTCTCTTGAATTTCTAACTGTCTAATTGCAGTTTCTTCGTTTTCGATACCGAGTACAGCAGGCAAACTGGAGATATTACTACCATAAACGATTTTACAAACAAGAGCAGCACAACTTGTGCTCTCTCGTTTTTTACAAACTTCCCCGAACGATGATGAGGTTAGTAATTTTCTCCTTGTACTCATCCACTCAGCACTACTTCTTTGCAAATGGGTCGACCTTTCAAGCTCCTCTCTTTCAGCACAAGACAACTTTAAATCAACTAAAAACATAGCCTAGACATTATTAATGATTGTAAGAATCGTCCAGTCGGCATTTCCTTGTTCCGCGATCTACAAATAAACCAAACTGTTCAATTTAGAATCGAGAACAACGCAAGCTGAATGTTTATTATTATACCTGTTAGTTAGATTGTAGTTCAGAAAGTGATCTCATTCTCCTGAAAATGAACTTCAGAATACTTAGCTTAAAAAAAATTACAGAAGATATTTTTGTACAATTATTATATTAATTACTTATGTACCTACTATCCCCAATTTAATATATAAGTCTGCACATGAACAACATAATAATACCATTGCGCTCTGTACAAGCAAAGGCTTGTACATGTCCGTGACCTCTGTGTCTATTACAAAAGCTTGCTTATTAGTGATGTAGCTTTTTGGATTTCTTTTTATCTTAGCATTTAGCCCGTCAAAGTAATTTAAAGGTAAGTACCCAAAAAGAGTAAATAGGACGCCGCTGACTACGGAACTCGGCGGGGAGGGTACGCTCCCTCTCCCTCTCGGCCGCCTCCTTCGCGAGCATGACTTGCTCGCAGAAGGACACGGCCGCGTTCCACCTACTCCCGCTGGAGACCATGGTTTGAAGCATGATCTTCAGCGAGAGGGTATCCACGCCCACACCCACTACGAGGTCCCGGCGCTGACTCGCCCACGTTGAGCACTCCACCAACGCGTGGAGTGCGGTGTCGTCGTCGGAAACCTCGCAGTATTGACACCGGGGTGTGACCTCACGATGGATGTGAAACAGATAGCTACCGAAGCATCAATGCCCGGTAACGATCTGCGTCGCACGATATGTGAGGTCACCATTCTGCCTCTGCAGCCAATCGTCCATGATCGGTCTCACCGCCGCCACAGATTACTAAATAGTTACTACGCCGCCGCGATGATGGTGGTACCCCACTTGGGTGTCCTACACCTAAAATAAAAAAGCATCTTCTCCCAATCAATTACATAACTGCACTTTAGGGAGCAGATAAATTTCGGAATTGCAGGAAACGCAATCATCGACTGGCATTAACATTGTTTCGAAATTCTTTCTTACGAAGGACAAGGGTATGCTTTGGAGTAAAGGAAGGTAGGTATGCTATGCATGGTTATCTACCATAATCAGTAGGTAAGTATGTATGATACACCTTCAGTTTACAGTCCACCGAACACCAAGTATTCACTTCCCAAATAATCAACGTATAATAGTTTTAATTCTATTGCATGTTGGCCGTGGATTATAAACGGCAGGTAATCTATTTGTTATGTATTCTAACAGAACTGTTAATAACTAGATACTACTAACTTTCTCATATAAACATATTAAAGGTACATTAACGAAGCATTTTTCTGTGATGGAATACGCAGATAGGCATAATAAAGGTATGGTCAGTTTTAACTAGGTACATACTGAATTTTCGTACGAGCCTGTACAATATGCTCACTCTACAACTAACCCCATTGCACATAAGTTTTTATAACAATTTGCATTACGATCGCAGGCCAGAAAACACACGTCGCGAAGAGTAAAATCGCTAACTTGGTTATTGTGATCCCGCTCGAAGGACCAAAATATCACTTCAATCGTTGAATATATATCGACACTGCCATTTTTTGGGTGTGCCTTACTTCCCTCTTGCAATAATTAATTCAAAATAACTTATTGTGATTGCCGAAGAGTGAGTGTCGGATGCGTATTAAACGCATTCGGTTGGTATAATCGGATTAGGTAATATGCAATCACGAGACTCTATAGTCAATATCGTGCAAAGTATGCTTCATGAATGCTGAACTTTTCACTGATATTACCTACATCGTGATCAGTTATGTGCCTCTTCTTCAAGCTTCTTTCATTCATTCTACGTGTTCTTCTTTTATTAAGTTAATTTTAATAATTTTAAAATAGTAGTGAAAAAATGTTTGATGAAAAAAGGCTATTATAATGTAGACGAATATATCTTAATGATAAAAATGCATGGTCACCCTAATCTTCTGCATTCGCACAATATAAATTGTAACACAATGTAAACAAAAGTTTATTAAAAAAGATGGATAATCTACCTGAGTTTCTTGCTGGTATCTTCTCAGTAGAACCAACTTACCGAACCAGCGAAAGAATCATTTTCAAATGGTTTATTAAAAAAAATAAAAATAAAAATTAAAATTTTGACATTCATATGTGCTCTTTATGTGCCTAAACTGAAAAAAAAGAAATTGATTCTTTGATTATATTGTGTTTTATTGTTCTTCTGACTTTATCATTTTCCCTAAACACTATACGTATCTACCTATCTAGTATCTGATGATGTCATAAATAAACCGTTAAGGGCCCAGACCGCGCACGGATAAAGTCGATTTTGAGCGACAGCAGCGCTATTGTTGCCCGAATCATCCGACGGGCGGGTGAATGACCCAGAGAGCGCGATTTTGAAAATGTTTTGCGACAAACGTTCCACGTTGAGTTATTGTTATTGAAGTTGAATATTTACAGCATAACAAAAATGTTGAATTATTGGAAATAAACGACTGCCTATTTGTAAAATATTCCAAGAGTAGTTTTCGTTATAAAATGATCCTAATTACTAGATAAATAAATAAGAGTAGTTTGAGACACAATTTTTATGATTTTCTATTTATAATAAACAATCAAGAGCAGGTCCGGACTGACCTTTTTGTATTCTACTTACCTAAAATTCCAACTACGAGTACCTATGTATTTATTTGTAATTTTACTACCAAAGTTTATTCTTATTTCGTAAAATTTTCATTCAATAAAATAATTGCAAATTCAGTAGGAAGTACGGTCGAAATAACATCACGCCTTTCCTCGCTAGTGTTTATATCTACGCAAGGAAATGTGCCTATTGCGTAAACTCAAATACTTTTTGCTTACGATCACCTCGCAATCTAAAAAATCTTCTAGGGTTGTACAAAAAATTGTCAATAAATGAAACACAAGTATAAAAATGGTTCATATAATTAAAAGTAAACAAAATATGAGTCGCCACCTAAAAAGCGTGCTAGGGTTGTACAAAAATTAGTTATAAACGAACATGAAATTTATAAATTATTCATATACTTAATTAAACGAAAGTAAACAATAACAAAATATGAGTTTAAGAGTTTCTAATGTTTTTTTCATTTTAATGATTACTGATCAAATTCTGATTTCTACTAATTTGATGATAAAATCAATTGCAATTGCAAAACCTATCAGAATGAAAATGTTACCAGCTGCCCGATTCACGTAATAAAAACCGTAGCGTAGTGACTTAAAAATGTCACTTCGCACACTTTTTAACCGACTTAAAAAAAGAAGAAGATTCTCAATTCGCTGTATTTTTTTAACCGATTTTGATGATTTTTTTTTTATTTGAAAGCTGATGATCCCGTGTGGTCACATTTTAATTTCATTAGGATCGGACCTTGGGTTTACACCAGGTAACTCTTCAAAATCGTATAGGAATTGTATAGAAATTGAGCTATTGGAAGATTTATGACAATCCAAGACTAGATAAGTAAGTGCGTTAAAAACAGAAAACCAAAAGGCGATTTCTAAGTTTCTAAGTTAAAACGACTTTTGAACTGGCGTGTTTACGTGAATCGACCGGCTGGGTAGTTAAGTTACCTCAGTCTCTTTCAAAATCATTAGACGTTCTTCTCTTTCAAAACACGTAAAGCTCTTTCTTTCCTCTCTTTCATAGCCTCTATGACATTGGGCGGGTCACGAATAGGCATGCTTCGTGACTGCCGAGGATCAACTAATTCTGGAAGGAGGCAATCGTAATAAAATCTAACTAATTTCATCTCCATTTTCTCCTTCCAAAATTTGTCGTCCTTTTCTATAATATAAACTTTCATAGGTACAGTAGCACCAAACCAGATGCCAAGCATGCAAACGTTTCTTTTAGTTATATGTAGCTGTCCCTGAATTTGGAAATACCAGTAATGATTTTTATTTATGACATAACTCTTGGAAGCCTTGTCCTTAACCCAAAAGGTATGTTTGGCCATTGCTTCATCAAGAGTCATGCCAGCTAAAGAATGTGGGCACTTAATTTCAATTAAACCGTTTGCATAAATGCCATCTGGTGTAGTACCAAGAAATTCATATTGATCGTCGACGAACAAACCGCAACCTTGTATACTAATATTCTCTTGAATTTCTAACTGTCTAATTGCAGTTTCTTCGTTTTCGATACCGTACCGTACAGCAGGCAAACTGGAGATATTACTACCATAAACGATTTTACAAACAAGAGCAGCACAACTTGTGCTCTCTCGTTTTTTACAAACTTCCCCGAACGATGATGAGGTTAGTAATTTTCTCCTTGTACTCATCCACTCAGCACTACTTCTTTGCAAATGGGTCGACCTTTCAAGCTCCTCTCTTTCAGCACAAGACAACTTTAAATCAACTAAAAAAGATGACTTGGCTTTCTCATATAATTCTGGACTCAGATCAGGTTTTTCGCAGTTTGGTCCATAGTGAGCGTCTTTCGATACAGCGCTGTGGCTTTTTTTCAATCTTAATTTAGGTTTAGCAATTAAACGGTTTCTACGATTACTATTTTCCACTTTCGCGATCAAAGGATTAGGACTAGATTTAAATATGACTTCATGAGTTTTACTATGAATCGATCCCGTATTAAAAGACACAACAGCAGCTGCGCATCGGCCCGCATAAGAACCACGGGAAGAATAATTTACACGCTTACCCCCAACTAATTTGGCAATTACTCCGTTAAAACTTTCAACTATATTAATTGTGCAATTATGAATTAAACTTCTAGAATGATATGACAGTCTTTTACTTAAAATTTCTACCGCGTCCATTAATCCGCATCCAACAATTGCTGGAAGTAACCCAACAGGTTCTATTCGACGAGTGTCAGGTCTACAAAAATACTCCTTGCAATGTTGGTGATTACCAAATACGTGTTGTGGACCATTTAGAATATCTTCACTAAGATTTTTTATTTTTTCTTCGAGTGACTGATTTTGATCCCCCCAATATTTAATCGCGCATTTTACACCCGTTCTTAAACGCAAATACCTTTCTTTTAGGAATTTCCGCAACTCGCAAGGATACTTAGTGTCTTTCGACAATTTCTCCAAGCTATTGCAGTAGTTTCGTAAAAGATGATTTTTGCATTCAATTTTCTCTACTATTAAATTATCGTACGGACGCGAATCTAATATTTTTTTATAAGTACTGGAATCGCCGTCTGCTACAAATTTATTATAAATTACACCGTGATCAACAAAGGAACGTTTAAACCCCTCAACTATTATGGTCGATTCCATCCCGGTAGATGATCCTGAATAATTCTTGAAACAATGGTGTTCCGGGGGCTGACTGTTGTTCTTTGCGGCTCGTGCACAGACTACGCAGTATTTATTTTTAACTCCAAAAAACAATACTTTATTAGTTTTAATGCCAATTATCGCAGCTGCGCCGGATAAGGCGGAAAAATTCTTACCATAAGATCTCTTGCTCCAACAACCGTCAACAGCAACAGATATTAATGGTGTACCATTTTTATCAACACTACCTATAGACACTGCGTACTCCGCTTCTTCCTTGACAGCTTCTGCCATGGAATGTGCTGCTGTCTTTTCCCACTAATCGCAAACCGTATTATTAATTTCATTGTACAATGAAGGTGACATGATTGGTAGGGCTACTGCGGCACTTAATGTTTTTAACTGAGAGTAGCTCCCACCAGATGATATGATACCAGACACAATTTGATGATTCACTTCCTTGCTATCTTCTTTCTTTTCAACCAAACACAGTAAATTTCATATTACACATACTACATTTTATGATGAGTTTTGAGTCCAGACCAACTTTTACTTCACCTATTATACTGAGGTAACTTAACTTACAATCCATTGGACCGTGGTCCCCTATGGCCTGAAGAGCTTTAAAAAAAAAAGAAATATCCACTACTCTACGCCCAACTTCCACTTCATCCACCTTTCCCTCTTGACGGTTGTCAATAACTAGTTCCTGTAAAGAAAGATAATGGCTTGATTTTTATTATAAAAAATAATTCAAAAGGTATGGGCCAAATTTCTTCAAACATAGCTAAGAACTCCCTTAGAATACATCTTTGAAACACAGAACACTAGATCAAAATCTTAAACGTTTTTATCAGTCTTCGTCAATTATGAAAGTGAATAAATAAACATAATAAAAAACTGGTTGCTTGTAAAGTCGGTTTAGGACGATAATTTTATCGGATAACGTCATAATATTATCCTCCATCGCTTGTACTGCGCTCTCGCTTGACCCTAGCGTGACATAATGTGACACTTTTTTGTGCGTGTTGCCGGTGTTCATCGATTTATAAGACGTTATCACGTCATAAATTTAATAAATCCGACTATATGCATAAAAACTCAAAAGGTAAAAAGAAAACAAGTCTACGGTCTTGAATTATGTTACATAAAAATAAATAAGAACACTATTGTAATAAATCGAATTCAACAGTTGAGACCCATTGAAATCCTCACAGGCTCGAAGATATTCCTGACTAGCTAAATATTTCTTTAGAAATAGGCCCCGACTGCTAAATACGCTATATTACAATGGTGTTGTTATTTATTTTTATTACACATTTTCATTTTTTAATCTGTCGGGTTTTAACATTTTTATTGTTTATTTATTTATATTTATAACTGACGAAGACAAATATAAAAGTGCAAAAGAATTCATACAATATTATGTTCGTGATGAACAGAAATTATAAATTTCCTTTACGCTATACGTATTGGTTTTTTATGGCGTCACTTATTCTATGTCACTCGGGCTTAGAAGACAATTCTAATGATACTAAAAACATTAAAATCGGTTCAATAATTTTGAACTTATCGTGCCACAAAGATATATTACTTAGTATACATACATACATACGTACACCAGTCGCGTAAAAGATAATATTTTACAAAAAAAATTCTTGATTTTGGTAAAATACGAGATTTGAACGTGAATTTTCTTTTGAGAAAGTAATTGAGAAGTATGTGTTTGTCTCACAATGAAAATAATAAATATTGCAAAAAAAAACTGTAGGTACTGAGATTTTGTCTTCACCCATCACTAGCTAGTTTGTTTATTTATGTAACAAGTCTACAAGAATTACGTATAACAACTTACCTCTATACAGCGCGTAGCAGTGTTGCTCGGAGTCTCGGCCTGAAGGTTTTCTTCATTTTCAGTACTGGAAATATTATTCATCAATATCCACTTTTTATTTATTTTGTAATTTTTGTACAACCCTACGCCAGCCACGGCGCGCGCGCGCCCGTGCAATTTCTGATAGGAAACATACCTACTTCCACTTCCACATATTTAGACATGATGAACATGAAAACTAATAATACTGTAACTAATAATAGTGTAAGCAAACTCATTGCTTTGAAATACATAAATATATGAAAACTAATACTATATTATGTAATAAAATTTATTATTATGAAAATTGTTCCTATAGAAATTGACTTTATTACTTATATAGATATTGAAATTACGTAATTATTACCTACTGGACATTGTAATTTTTCTTCTTAGACTGACATACCTAATTGTGTACCTATCTAATTACATGTCAAATCAATATTTACATGCTGTTGTAGGTATATGTCTGAATCAGGCGATCTAAATCATTGTACCTATTTGCTTTGTAATGTACCTACCCTGTTCAAAATGCAAATAGATTATATTATTATTACTACTAAGACATGATAAGCATACACACAAATAAAAGTAATAAAACTAGGATTTTTACTTGACACTAACACAAATCTAGCAAATTTTTTCTAGGTATTTAGGACAAGACGTAGTCAAGTAGGCAGGTAAATAAATAAGTAGGGAGGAACTTACATTTTATTCCGAGATCTTTTGGCTTTCACGTTTTTATAATGCGTACTAAATTTTCTTTTCGCTGGCATGGCACTCAGCAAATTATCCTGCGAAAAGAGACCCTCGATTACCAATTACGTTTATGATACCTATTGCCTTTATCATGTTGAAAAATCTATGTATGTCGTGCAGAGAACTATATACCCCGCCAGTTCATATCTCGAGAAAATAAGGTAGGCAGGGCTTTGATTGTTTCAAGCCTGAATTGATACCTACTTTACAAGTTTCATAAAATGACCTACGCAACAAAGTAAATAATTTTGTATTTCTTACGATTTATATCTAGTTCCATCATGGTTTTCTTTCAGACTTTCATTATATCGGTACTTTCTATTTACTGAAAGTAAATTAGTTCCAAAAATATTGTACTTACAGTTTTTCACAAAAAACACAAATTCACAACACGTAATTTTGCTGTAGCATCCGACACGCGTGGAGTCACTTTGAAATTCTATGGCGCACTGGCGATTAGTTGCGACGATCGTTCTATCGGGACGCGTTTGAATTTGCATACATTTTTCTATGGAGAATTTACGTAAAACATATCTAGATTTTAGGGCTTAAAAGGGGAAGTCTTTGTTTGTAAAGGTACAAAAAAAAGTACATGGTTATATTTATTGGCTTTTTCAGTGTTCAAAAAGTGTTTCTTTTTATCAATTTGTGTTGATTTATTGGGTTAAATCTGAAAAATACGAAGGCAGGTTTTCGAATTTTTTCTCAATTTTGTGCGTTTGTTGACGTTTATTATATAACAACTACAGGGTTTTAAGAGTTAAAATTAGCACTAACATCATTTTTGGTCTTTCATTTTAATATATACAAATTATCGTTGTTATTAATCATATGTAAATAGGTTAAATATGAAAAATCGTAACACTCTTTTCGGTGATTTTCACGATCTGGGCCCTTAAGTAAAAATGTCGTTTTAATTAAAATTCACAGTTGAACGGAACTTATTTTACTTAAATATCATTAATTCATTATCAACACATCAACATCGTGTTTTATTTAGTTAATTTTGGTGACTAATTTTATCGGTTCTCGGAACCATGTCCGAGTCACCATACACACCACTGATCGGTCATGATATAGGTAGGAACGTGTAAATTCACTGCCATTAGACATACCTACCTTTACAAGATAATAAAGTAATAACTCTACCTACATTTAAGAATTTTACTCGTGAAGGATGTTTGTGACGTAATCACCCCATTTAAATAATGATTCTTTTAACTTTGTTCTATTTTTCGTTCAGAAATGGCCTCTAATTTAACATAGAATAAAACCTTATGCCACTAAGTCCTTTTTTCGATCACAATACTTACACTATGAATATGTGAAACCAAAAAGAGTACCTACATAACGTAAAGAGTTTGGTTAATAACCTACCTACCAGTTTAGTAGTTCAGTAGACATGTGTATGTGATATCACATATTATAATTTAAGAATACAATACTAGCACCAATGAAATAATACGTAGGTCACACTATAAGTTTTGCGTAACTTAAAAAAAACAACATGTTAAAACCAAAATATTATGTTTATTGCTTTTCAAAATACTCTCCTTTACATTTAAAAATTTTTTTCATGCGACCGAACCATTTTTTAATACAGGAGGACCACAGATCTGAAGGCATGTTTTCTACGTGCTGTTTGAACGCTATCACTGCCTCTTCGGAGTTAAAAACCTCTCATCAAATCTTTGATTTTGGGGAAAATACAGAAATCACAGGGTGCTAGGTCGGTGCTATGCGCAGGATGGATGACAAGTTGTACTTTTTCGGAAGCTAAAAATTACTTTGTTTTGTTGGCCGTGTGTAAAGAAGCGTTGTCATGATGTAGGAGAACGCGGCTTTTGGGTCGTCTTTCGCAAACATTTTGTAACACCCTGGGTAAACAAATGGTAGAATACCACTCGGCATTAACACTCTTTTGATCTTCAAATGGAATTGTACAGATGGGACCCGTAGTTGAGAAAAAAACGCGATCATTTTTTTACCAACGTTTCTCGCCTGCTTCATTTTTGTTGGTTTGTTCTCATTTTCAAACACCCATTCACAAGATTGCTGTTTTTTTTCGGGTTCAAAACAATAAATTCACGTTTCGTCTCCTGTCACAATGTCGTAAACAGCATTAGAATGTCCGTAGTCGTACTTCAGTAGCATCTGTGAGCACCATTCCACGCGAGCCCGCTTCTGCTCCGCTGTCAGTTCATGAGGGTTCCAACGACAACAAAGTTTCCGAACTTTCAATTCTTCGTGTAAAATTTTCTGGATTTGACTCATACCAATCCCTAATAGTCCTCGAATTGTCTCATAGGTAATCCGCGGGTTTTCTTCAATTAACCGCTTAACAGTAGCCACATTATTTTCGTTGACGGCAGTTGAAGGCCGCCCTTCACGAAATTCGTCATGTAAAGAAACTCGACCTCTCTAAAATTCAGCAAACCATCGTCTCACGGTGCTCAAACAAAGTGCTTTTCTCCCAAAAGCATTTTGAAAACGAGCGGCACAGTCTTGCGGAGAGAGAGAACTTTTAAAATCATAAAAAATCATCGCCCTAAAATATTTTCGACTTAATTCCATTTTCGTTGCATACGTAGAACTTTGATGTGTGATAAAAAACAATTGACAAATGATTTCCCGACAATTGTTTTTTTTATTACTAAGAAGGTTGCAACGTTTAAAAAAATATAACATTCTAAATTCAAATAGTTCCGATTAGCTAGAAGTGCAAACCTTTTAGTGTGCCCCATGTAGTACAAGTAATTTATACTAGTAATAGTGGTACTACTACCTCGACTCTGGAGAGCCATAAAATATAGGTCTATCACTATCTATTTTCTTTAAATTTCCTTATCTATATATTTATAGGTATAATTATCTATTTTCTGTGTTAGAGCTATGGTTTTTGTACTACGTGATAGTTCGGGCGCCAAAACATACTTTCAGAAATGCACGGTAAGAGCAGGCTTTCCAAATAATAATGTCGGTTTACCTAACCAAAACGTAGGTGAATTGTAGTAAACACCATTACTAAAAAGTATAATAACTATAATATATACAGCTACAGCAATTAGATAGGCAATAATCTAAATTAACTGTCATATTCATGATGATTCATAATCAAGCATGCCAAATGAATTCCATGCAATTAATAAGTTATATAATTTTACAATGTTCTGTACAATATACTTCGAATCTTGAAACGTAGACTCGAAGTACCTAATCTCCGAGTAATAAAGGAAACGTTAATTTAATTATTTCTTATAAAAATTTAATACGGTTCAATATTAATGGGTTCAGATTATCGTTGCAACGTTCAGTAACGTACACAAATGATGATATAACTTAATGTCCTTATCGCTATCCGATTTTGTACAAAACAATAAGTATGCAGTTGATCTGAGTCGGTGAAACCACAAGAAAATCCGTTCTTTAGGTAGGTAACTTTGGAGTTCGAGATTATAGTGTGCATTATGTGAGTTTTATAACTTAATTTTTTTATTTAGCAAATGAAATTAAAGCTACCGAGTTATCAATTAAGAAGTTGAGAGTTGCTTTCATTAATGTTATTGAAGTCGGTGAATTGGCTGGCGTTTTAATGGCGCTTTGTAAAAACGGGACTTTATGTTAACTTTTCTATTAATCCGTAAGGTACTTACCTAACAGTTGCTGTTGCTAAATAAAACTTTTGTAGCTGCACTTTTAAGTAATTTCCTATTAGGTTTAATGCAATTTCCGGTAGATTCGTTACCAATATACAGAATTGCAAAACTGTGATTTACGGCACCTGTACCTATCTATAGTAAATAAGTACCTACCTAAAATAAATCCAATCAAGTGTGGGCAATCTGAAACTGAACTAATTTGCTTGAGGTTTTCACAGATCATGATCCACTGGAAGAGATTTCTTATGAAATAAGTGGTGCCTTTGTACTCAATCTATCCTTATTGTTCATCTTCTTCTTATTTTATTTTTCATGTGTGTACATAAATAAATAAATAAATTAATAAATAGATTGAACTCAGCTTGGCATATCATCATATAGTTATTCTTAGGCTTTGTTTCGTCAAAATTGGGTAGAAATAAAAATATTACCTTTAAGGCATTATTCCACGCTAGTCTACTCCTAATGGACCTAGTAGTACACCGTGAAGTATCTACCAACGTTTACAAAAAAATATTTTGGATTTAGTTCCGATATCAGAACCGACTGGAAGTATTGCTTTGAAAAACAAACACATTTTTTTTATAAAATTCTTAAAATTGATGTTGTTTCTTTTTTTCAATTCCGCGGCCTGAGGCCGCTGCAGCCTACGTCTATTGCCGAGCGCCTCTGGATAGCACTAAGGAAGATTTTTAACGCAGTAACTACGTTTTTTAAGCAGCTACCACGAGTACTCATTTGATGTCTAGAAACTACATCAATATTAAGATTTTTGTAAAAAAAGAGTTTGTTTATCCAAATAATACTTCTAGTCGGTTTTGTTATCGAAACTGAGTCCAAAATATTTTTTTTGTAAACGGTGATACTTATTTACTAATATACTTATATTACTTACAAAAACTCGAGTATTGTCACGTATCTTTTCCGTGTTACCTGATAATAATCATTGACTAAAGGAACGGTGAATACTTTAATAGACTCGCCCCTTTTTACGTAAGATAGGACTAACAGTGACCGTTACGTGGGACTGCAAATATACAATAATGTGGTCATAATTAGCTAAGTAGGTATAGCTTCTACCGAGTTCTACCCCTCTTGTTTCGGGAATAAATACTAACGTGATTTTATGTTGAGTAAATGCACCTATCGGAAATCTTTATACAATCTTTTAACAAGTCCTCCGCTGCCTTAAACTTAAAAAAAAACACTTGTTACAAAAATTTCACAATTTTTTTAACAAGTTAATATTTCAAACGTCGACATTGACTTAACAACAACGACAATGCAATGTCGGACGTAGAAAATCGCGTAGGTACTAAATCCTAAACATGTTGCGCTTGCGAAATGTGGACTGGGCATAATAAACGCTCCAGTCTATACCCCTTCAGTGTATAATACATACTACACTAATATACCTTCGTGATTTTTTTTGTGTGTGAAATGGAATGCAATGATTTAAAATCAAGAAAGCAATCGATGCAAAGTCTAGAATAGATAGGATTTTATTATTAGGAAGTGCTTCATTTGTAATACCTACTATCTATTTTATTTAATATCTAAGTATATGAGCGGATGCTTTCAAGGATTATTATTGTTACTGTCTCCTTCCTTCATGATTTGATTCTCGGATGGAAAAGTATTTTTCTCGTCTTCCACAGGCTCGATTACGCGTTTGAAACTCCTTTGCTCTACATACGCACATTTCGTCAGTAGTTTCGTTGGTCTTCCATGCAAGGTGTGTGCACAAACGGAATGTGACGTCAAACTTGCATTTCGTTCACTGCATACAACACTAATGTTACAGTGGCAGCGCTAAGTCCGGGCTGGTTTGACAGTGCAAGTGCAAGCACATTGACGTAGGCACATTGTCGTCTAAGTTGTAAAAAACACGTAATAGGACATAGACCTTTCAAAAAATATTACGAAAATAAATTCACTTCTGTGATAATGTATGAAATTCAGAAAGTGTGAAGAGAATATTAGGCATAATGCGTATTATTAGTCTGTTAGTGAGTGACGAATTTACTATATGTATTTAAAATGGTAAAATGGATGCGTAACATTGCATGGATGTAATTTGTAACATTATTTTTTATTGTCAGTTGTTAGTTACAACTTATATTTAAGGTTAAAAATGTACTGCTACCGTATGGATTAGTTTACTATACATACGTACCTACCGAACTATTATACTTATAAAAAGCAGCATCAGATTCGCTCCAGGGCTCTGACTCTCTTCATACCTCATTGAAATCGGTGTACACATTTTAAGTGATACCCGAAAACAAATAAATACTGACCACTAAGTGTAATTTACTTATTTATTCAGGAAAACAAACAGATAGGGGAACCCGGGGCAAAACGGACACCTTAAGGGAAATCGTGAATAAAAACCATAGGTTTACAATATACGTATAAAAAAACTCAGCCTATTAACTAAATAATTTAAGTACTAACAAATAGCTCACATACATTACATTATATGTTAGGCAGGTATGTTGGTACTAACGGATGCCCCATTATGCAACATTTTTCTTTGCTTCCCTGCTCCCATTAGTCATAGCGTAATGTTATATACCCTATAGCCTTCCGCGATAAATAGACATAAAGAATTTTTCAATTCGCACCACTCATTTCTGAGATTAGCGTATTTAACCAAACAAATTCTTCAGTTTTATGTTTAATTTAATAAGAGATGTCTTATACCTGTGCATATTCCTTTAGGGAATGTTATTAGATTACTTAACTATATAATATTTATTTATGTTAATCTGGTAATCTGTCATACAGGGTCTCCTAGCACAGATACCAGTCTCTCACATATACCTAGATAGTTTTATAATTTCAAATATACCTAAGTTAAGTTTTTTGCCATTTATATAATATAAATATATAAATAAATAAATATGTTAGGAATTGTCGGCGGTGTGTGAATTGTCACACACCGCCGACAATTTCGTCAATTCGACAAAATCGTTAATTTAGTATAATAAATATTTTTAAGTTTGGGTGTGAGTTTATTGAACAAATCCGTTATGTTAATTAGCCGAATAAAATATTTTATTCAATAATTCGTAGCTTACTCGTTATTAAAAATGTGAACTACTTTTTTGATTTAATGAGCTGTATATTTTTTTTTAGCTTTGTTATGGTTTAATTTGAATTATGGAAATATTTAAAAACGTGTGTTAAAGACCTATTTATTAATCAAGGAAGGATCACAAAAATTTATGAGCAGATAAAAAAGAATTAGCAGTCACCAATGAGGAATCGATATTAGTTTATATATTATTAGTAAATCGTATATTTATGTACTAATAGTTGGTAGGTATGTATATAATAGTAAAGTACCTTTTACGGTTACGTTACGTTACCTTAAATGTCCCCATGTTTTAATAATAGTGTCTGAAATTGTCACACTTACATATTGAAAAAGAGCACTGTCTCCCATCATAGTCCTTCGCCTAGTATGGGTTTCAGTACTTTCAGAACTTATTATAATATTTTGTATGTATTTAAATTGAATATTTTAGCTTCGTCACGACCTTAATTGAAATCAGCTATTAATTTAGGTGAAAAAATTTTAATTATCGGTCAAGAGGTTGCTGAGAAACGAACATCCGAACATTTTACATTTAACCTGCTCTATGGGAGCTCCGCTCAATTATGTACTATTAATTAAGAAACATTTCTGTAGAGTACTACTGTCACTTGTCAATAAACAATTTTGTTATTTATTATTACTATTAAAGTCTTATTTATAAATTGAATCCCTAATACGTAATTTCAGATAGGTCATATATGCGACCTTTGGGTAAATTCCTTATTTTTATTTCAGATTTAATCTTACAGATGAAATAAAGTTAAGAATACCTACTACACAAACTAGTACAGATACCCTATCATATTTAATTAGGTTCGTATACACATACTATCAAGTCTGCAGTTGTCTCTTGTCACCCTTATAGACTGGTATTTACATAGAATCTTCTATAATATAGAAATGAATCGCTTAAGGGCCCAGATCGTGAAAATCACCGAAAAGAGTGTTACGATTTTTCATATTTAACCTATTTACATATGATTAATAACAACGATAATTTGTATATATTAAAATGAAAGACCAAAAATGATGTTAGTGCTAATTTTAACTCTTAAAACCCTGTAGTTGTTATATAATAAACGTCAACAAACGCACAAAAT
>OY748307.1:9376132-9422251 GCA_963556515.1 Nudaria mundana
TACGGTATCGAAAACGAAGAAACTGCAATTAGACAGTTAGAAATTCAAGAGAATATTAGTATACAAGGTTGCGGTTTGTTCGTCGACGATCAATATGAATTTCTTGGTACTACACCAGATGGCATTTATGCAAACGGTTTAATTGAAATTAAGTGCCCACATTCTTTAGCTGGCATGACTCTTGATGAAGCAATGGCCAAACATACCTTTTGGGTTAAGGACAAGGCTTCCAAGGGTTATGTCATAAATAAAAATCATTACTGGTATTTCCAAATTCAGGGACAGCTACATATAACTAAAAGAAACCTTTGCATGCTTGGCATCTGGTTTGGTGCTACTGTACCTATGAAAGTTTATATTATAGAAAAGGACGACAAATTTTGGAAGGAGAAAATGGAGATGAAATTAGTTAGATTTTATTACGATTGCCTCCTTCCAGAATTAGTTGATCCTCGGCAGTCACGAAGCATGCCTATTCGTGACCCGCCCAATGTCATAGAGGCTATGAAAGAGAGGAAAGAAAGAGCTTTACGTGTTTTGAAAGAGAAGAACGTCTAATGATTTTGAAAGAGACTGAGGTTACTTAACTACCCAGCCGGTCGATTCACGTAAACACGCCAGTTCAAAAGTCGTTTTAACTTAGAAACTTAGAAATCGCCTTTTGGTTTTCTGTTTTTAACGCACTTACTTATCTAGTCTTGGATTGTCATAAATCTTCCAATAGCTCAATTTCTATACAATTCCTATACGATTTTGAAGAGTTACCTGGTGTAAACCCAAGGTCCGATCCTAATGAAATTAAAATGTGACCACACGGGATCACCAGCTTTCAAATAAAAAAAAAAATCATCAAAATCGGTTCAAAAAATACAGCGAATTGAGAATCTTCTTCTTTTTTGAAGTCGGTTAAAAAGTGTGCGAAGTGACATTTTTAAGTCACTACGCTACGGTTTTTATTACGTGAATCGGGCAGCTGGTAACATTTTCATTCTGATAGGTTTTGCAATAGCAATTGATTTTATCATCAAATTAGTAGAAATCAGAATTTGATCAGTAATCATTAAAATGAAAAAAACATTAGAAACTCTTAAACTCATATTTTGTTATTGTTTACTTTCGTTTAATTAAGTATATGAATAATTTATAAATTTCATGTTTGTTTATAACTAATTTTTGTACAACCCTAGCACGCTTTTTAGGTGGCGACTCATATTTTGTTTACTTTTAATTATATGAACCATTTTTATACTTGTGTTTCATTTATTGACAATTTTTTGTACAGCCCTAGAAGATTTTTTAGATTGCGAGGTGATCGTAAGCAAAAAGTATTTGAGTTTACGCAATAGGCACATTTCCTTGCGTAGATATAAACACTAGCGAGGAAAGGCGTGATGTTATTTCGACCGTACTTCCTACTGAATTTGCAATTATTTTATTGAATGAAAATTTTACGAAATAAGAATAAACTTTGGTAGTAAAATTACAAATAAATACATAGGTACTCGTAGTTGGAATTTTAGGTAAGTAGAATACAAAAAGGTCAGTCCGGACCTGCTCTTGATTGTTTATTATAAATAGAAAATCATAAAAATTGTGTCTCAAACTACTCTTATTTATTTATCTAGTAATTAGGATCATTTTATAACGAAAACTACTCTTGGAATATTTTACAAATAGGCAGTCGTTTATTTCCAATAATTCAACATTTTTGTTTTGCTGTAAATATTCAACTTCAATAACAATAACTCAACGTGGAACGTTTGTCGCAAAACATTTTCAAAATCGCGCTCTCTGGGTCATTCACCCGCCCATCGGATGATTCGGGCAACAATAGCGCTGCTGTCGCTCAAAATCGACTTTATCCGTGCGCGGCCTGGGCTAAGCGCAAATCTCGAAAGTAGCTGAACCGATTTCGCTAATTCTTTTTTGTTGTGATCATTACTATCAGGAGAAGGTTCTTATGGAGGACAATCCCGAACGACTCGTGCCGGGCAGATATGCCACTCCCACACAGTGGATAGCATGTTCGCGAGAACCGAACGTTTTAAACGTTCGTTTCTCTGCCGAACGATAGTGGCCTGGAACGCCCTGCCTGTGCACGTGTTTCCTCCCACAGCAAAATTAGTGTCCGAAAATGTAAAATAAAAATGTAAGAACTTGATAAAAGTATATCATCTACATAAAGAAATAATTAGGTGACGAGTTGACGCTGAATCGTATTACATACACCCATAATCACGCCTCTATCTCCGAGGGGATAGGCAGCAGATGTGAATTGCACACACGTATAAGCAATCGTATTAGCAGACTACAGACCACCATAGTTGACCATAGAGCTCCACGGGTCGAACAGTACAGGGCCGAAATTCGTTGCTCTATGATTGCCACAGAATAGGGAATAGTAGGTACTACGTAGTTACAGTACTATTACTTTCAAACTAATAAGTCAATGTGTGTGTTTGTATGTTTGTTCTTACTTAAACAGATGGACCAATTTTAGTTTTGGTGTTAAGGTCGCCTGGCCTGGCTTACATTAAAGATTTTTGAAAGTTTTTAATAAAGTATCGGTTTATTATCCTTACTTGTAGGGGAGAGGGTGGCAAGATGGAATACTGTTCTGAGCAAATCATATTATTTTGTATGTTTGGGTGATTCCCAAATGTCATTGTGTGATGCACCGAACGATGCATGAACCAGCGTTTTACCAGGAGTTCGATTTTTGCTGAGCGCATGGCTGGTGGCTTTATAGGTTACCTCTGACGCTCCGGAAAAATCGGGTTCCCAAACACTCACATACCGAACAACGTTTCTTGTCCTGCACCTGGAGCTAGTTAGGAATAACTAGTTCTTCTGTGCGGGACTATCAACTGATCAAGCATTACCATGACATTGGCGAAATACTCGATTAACATCGATGGAGACACGTTTTTAAAATTAGAAGAAGTAGAAGCGTTTTACCACCCTCTCCCTTACAAGGAGATGTAGATATAGAATGTCGGATCGCTTCTCAACACCGACGAAATTGAGCAGAATGAGAAGGAAGTGAGATATCGAGTTGTTCTGACCGCAATCATAATCGATTTGATAGTCTAAAGCCCATAATCATCACTGTGAGCACTGCCGTAATAATCACCGTGACCGCTATGATAGCAACGCTGATCAGTCTGATCACAAAGTTTACTGTGTTAGCTTCGATAACATCCAGTTCAAGACGTGGTTTGTTTTGTTTTCGGAGCCCAGCTGTGCCACAGCTTTAATAGTGAAAGATTTATCACTAAAGGTGGTGCTGTGGAATGGTATCACTAAAGTCAATGCGATGCGAAATGCAAAAAAAAAGATTAGTGTACATACGAGTGTTCATACATTTTCTGCAAGATTCACAGAAAAATACGATCTCGCACTAATAAAAGTGTTACCGGGACCTTAACTTAGCACATAATCATCACTACATATTATAAAACAGAGTCGCCCATTCTGTATGTATTTCTTTAAAACTACGGAAATAATTTTGATGCGGTTTTCACCAATGATATAGATAGAGTGGTTCTCGAGGAAGGTTTTTGTGTTTAATTTATCAAGCGTCAATCCGCTAGTTACATATAAAACATAGTCGTGTTGGTTAGGAGATTAATGGCTCGAGAACGACTGGACCGATTTCGCTAATTCTTTTTTTGTTGTGTTCATTATTATCGGTTCTTATAAAAAATGTTTGCGGAACATTAGGAAAACTAATACGGTACGAAATTCGCGGGGACAGCTAGTAGTTAATAAGTAGTAGCTACTAGCGCAGCCGTAGGAAATAAATAATTAACGTCGGATTATTTATGAAAGTATCTATGTACGTAGTCTATGTACCTAAGTATACATACATGTGCTATAATTATGTCGTTCAATGGTCTTGATACTAAACGAAAGCCAAGAATTAAGACTTAAGACTTCAGGTGTAGTGTATATAGAGCAGATTTATTTAAAATAAGTAGGTACAAGTAGGTATCCTCATATTTATATTAATTATATAAAATATTTCTAAGATATTCCACCTAATAGCCTGTACTACAATAAATTTGAAACTGAATTTATTTCTTCTACAAACTTACACGACAACGTTTACGTACAGCCTTCATGCAGCCAAGTGCGACAGTTCACACAAAACAAAACAATAGTGAGAAAGTAACAAAAACTTACATTCATTTTGAGTCTTTCAGAATATCCTCAGTATGACATTAATTAACATAACACACTAAACACAACTTTCTTTAAAATAATTTTCTAAGGTAATAATTTCGGAACCGGTCGTTTTGGTTTTCTTTTTCACCGTAAATTATTATTTAACCGCGCATGCACCCAATGCAACGGCAGGTCAGCGACTGGCGCGGTGAGCTGCTGTTTAAAAAAAATAAACTTTCTCAAACGGCCGCGATTTTAACCTGCATTGGTTGTTAACTATTATGTGCAGTGCTTAGTAAGAGCAAGTTCTAAGATTGAAACAGATAAACGTTAACTTATTCTGGAATATAATGAAAACAGGTGACGGTATAATAAAAATGTATAGAATACTACACACCTATTATAGGCTAACTAGATACCTATTACTACTAAGCAGATTGTTAAATGTACTTACTTCTAATCGTTTTAATCATTAAGTTATCAGATGCCCCATTATGCAACATTTTTCTTTGCTGCCCTGCTCCTATTAGTCTTGGCGTAATGTTCTATACCCTATAGCCTTTTGCGATAAATGGACTAATAAACACGTTTTTCAATTCATCAAAAAAACAAAGAATTTTTCAATTTGCACCACTCGTTTCTGAGATTAGCGCATTTAACCAAACAAATTCTTCAGTTTTATGTTTAATTTAATAAGATATGTCTTATACCTGTGCATATTCCTTTAGGGAATGTTATTAGATTACTTAACTATATGATATTTATTTATGTAAATCTGGTAATCTGTCATACAGGGTCTCCTAGTACAGATACCAGTCTCTCACATAGATAGTTTTATATTTTCAAATGTACCTAAGTTTATTTATTTTATTTTTTATTTTTATTTTATAATTTTTGTACATACACACAAAAAAAATAAACAGAAACAGAAGTACAAAAGAATAAAGTGAGCATAGTACAAGGGCACTACTTATTCCTAAAGGAATCTCTTCCAGCAGGGCTGAGAGGAGAAGTAAGAGTGAAAAGGCTAAGTGTGTGCAGTGCAAGTAAATAAATAAACCTACATAAACTATGGGTGCTATAATATATACATAGATAAATATATACTGAGCTATATATACAATACTTACATATACTACCATATATAGCTAGGGTAAGGAGGACAGATAATGTGTTTTGACTTTACTTTTAAAGAGAGGAAGAGTTTTACAGCTTTGTATATCAGGGGGTTGTGAGTTCCACAGCCTGACCGCATGAACGGTAAAGGAATAGTAGTAGAAATCGGTTTTGTGGGAGGGAAAGTTTAGGCGGTACATGAGGTGAGATCTACAAGGAGTACCGGGAGTGTTCATGTAGGAGAACCGCTCCCGCAGGTAGGAAGGATAAGCCGGATTATGTAGGATATTATAAAGGAGACATAATATCCGAGTGTCTCTCCGAAGACGGATTGGGAGCCACTTGAGTTCCTTGCGAAATTGCGAAACATGATCATACTTACGTAGATTAAAAACAAAACGGATACATAAATTTTGCAAGCGCTCAAGCTTATTTAAAAGCTCCTCAGTAGCATCCAAATAGCAAGCATCCGCGTAGTCCAAAATAGGCTGAATTAGAGTCTGAGCAAGTGAGACCTTGATATCTAGGGGCAAAAAGCTCTGGAGGCATTTGAGCGTGTGGAAAGTGTAGTGCACCTTTTTGCTGACCTCGCCAACATGTGTCTCCCAGGATAAAGTGCTGTCCATTACCACGCCCAGATTTTTTGCAGTATTAGCGTACACGATTGGAGCACCATCCAGCAAGATAGGGGGAAGACCATTTCCATCCAGACCACCCCTCATCTGCCTGCTTCCAATGATCAGGGCCTGAGATTTAGTGGGATTTATTAAAAGACCGAAAGATTTTGCCCAGTTGCTAATGGCATTCAAGTCGTGATTAACGGCAGCAATAGCCGTTCTGTATTCATTCAGCGCAAAATGACGATACAGCTGCAAGTCGTCCGCATATAGATGGAAGTTAGAAGAGATTACTCGAACGACAGAGTTGATGAAAATGGAGAAAAGTAAGTTATGTTTTTTGCCATTTAAATAATATAAATATATAAATAAATATATGTTAGGACAATTCACACACCGCCATCTAGTCTCAAACTAAGCAAAGCTTGTGATATGAGTACTAGATAAACTGATATAAATACTTATATAATGTAGGTACATTTTTTTGTAAATACATACATATTATACATAGAAAACATCCTGACTTCGGTTAGTTAAGTTATAAGTTACCTATGCCTGTTGTGTTTGAGACCCTTTTTTGCAAACCAACTGTTAGAATACTTAGATGTGGGTACAGGGTTATTTTAACGCCGGGACCTCGTAGTGGGTCTAGGCGTGGATACCCTCTTACTGGAAGCCATGGTCTCCAGCGCGAGTAGGTGGAACGCTGCCGTGTCCTTCTGCGAGCAAGTTTTGCACAACCCCAACGACGCAGGATTTTCATTCCGACCAAACCCCCGAAGAGGCCACACAGGTGGCCAAAGTCCGCCGGGCGCCACTGGAAATACTTCTGGTGTCACCAGAGACTCCCGCAGCAATGGACATGGGAGCGGCCGCGGTCTCGCGGAAAAAAAAGTTACAGGGTTATTTGAAACACGTACTTACTACTTATATTTATTATTAAAACACAATTTCATCAAGTTTCGTCAAGAGCATCTAGGTAATATACCTACCTACTACTGTCACCTTAATATCGTCTCTTATTGTTTTATTTTTAAACTACACAATTGTAAAGATGAATTGTGACATGACCCACACAAGCATTTCACCACAATGTCAAAATAAGCATTTGGTGTTACGCTAAAAGAAGATTGGTAAGAATCCAATCCATGCGGACTACTTAGGTACCTCAATTATGTGGTACAGAACTACAGACTCTGTGTCGGAAGACCGTTAATCTACACTGCCTTTATTTGAATTTATATGCGTAAATAACCGTCGCTATATAGTTAGGAACCTATAGCTATCGAGTATGGAGTACGACAAGGTAGTGTTCAAGGGCTTTTATTATTTGCTTAGACATAATATACAGGCCCGAGTCTTACCCATTGGGGTAGAAGTGACCATAGGTTTCCACTTGCTACATTGTTGGTACACCTAACCTAGTTCCTTCGCTTTGCTTTACAGGATGGTACTTTTATCTTGGTGATTGGATTCTACTTTTAGGTTTAAGTCTTTCTGGTGTACTTGGACTGTGGGATTCGGAGTATTTATTACAGTGCCTGGAAACGTGCCCTCAATCACGTCAGACCAACAAAACTTCTGGAAAAATGTGGGTGCGTAATGCAACTCTGTCTACCCCGTCATTGATATAGGCGTGATTATAAGTAAAGCCTTTCTTCTACATTTATCGATAATGGTGAAATCTATATTATGAATGAGTTTTCATGCGAATTCATTGTAAGAACAAAACGTTATGTATGATGTTGCATATTTGTAATATTTTTTCAGAATGCCAATGTTACGAACAATGATGTTTTGAAAGTTCCGTTCAGACAACGTACAGTTTACATTTATAATGGCTTTTACTGTTTTTTAGAAACGGATGTTGGTTTAAAATGCATTTTGTTAAGACGGAGCGCACTGAGCGCAGCGGAGTCTTCCTCATACTTGGTCTCAATCGAAAAACTTTGTGCCACGATACCGGTCGCAATTTTAAACCTATCGACTTGAAATTTGGCTGCAGATAGAACACATTAACGTGCTTTGCTGTATAGCTTTTGGTATAATGTAGCTTATATAGTTTTTGAGTTATCAAACATTGTAACGTACCTTTCACAATACTAAAAAAAAGGATTGTTGAATTTCGAAATATCAAAATTTTAAATTATTTAACTATGGAATTATTCATCCGATTGGTGTGATAAATAATGCCGTAATGCAATCTGTCTTTTCCTCGTCTTATTTATTTCGACGTTCCGGCGAACCGCCTAGTATGTATTATGGACATAGTTACCATGTTTCAAGTACCTAGGTTTATTTTAGAAGTTTCACTTTAAAACTGACTATAAAAACAGTTATTTTTAACCCCTGACGAAATGAGGGGTGTTATAACCGGCGCTCTCGGGATATCTTTACGAAAAATAACGGCCACGTGCGAGTCGGACTCTCGCACCAAGGGTTTCGTAACAAAAGAAAACAAGTTACTAAAATATATGGCAAAAATTTGCCATATATTTTAGTTTTCAAAAGTTTTTCCATAAAATCTAAAAAATGTCACATGACATGAAGTTCAACATCATTTTAGAGGTCTTTGACCATGCTGAGTTGATTGCAGCTGGTCTTGAGTCTCTATTACCGTTCTCGATTTGACTTTGACCTTGAGATCAGAGGTCAAACGTCAAGTTCATTTTAGAGGTCTTTGACCATTCTGAGTTGATTGCAGCTGGTCTTGAGTCTCTAACTATTACCGTTCTCGATTTGACCTTGAGATCAGAGTTCAAAGGTCAAGTTCATTTTAGAGGTCTTTGACCATGCCAAGTCGATTGGCGTTTACACTGAGTCTCTAGCTCTTACCGTTCTCGAGTTGAAAGTTATTCACGGACGGACGGACGGACGAACATTACTGTTGTATAAGATATTTTCGTTTCGAAAACTCTAAAAACGGACGAACGGACGGAAAGTTCCCGTTTTACACTTTGGGTACGGAGCCCAAAAATACCAACCCCACTTTGCGTGTAGGGGAGATACCCCAAAAAAAAAATTATAATAATTTTATGTTAGCACTTAGTTGGTGTGGTAAATAGTAAACACACATCCATGCAGTCTCAACTTTCTAGCACTAACCGTTTGGGACCAAAACCGAGGACGGACATGACCAAACTAAAAGGGTTCGAACTTGAACTACAGAACCCTAAAAAGGGGTGTTATAAGTTTAACCTGTTTCTGCTGCGGCATCAAAGCTCTCTAACAGATGAACCAATTTTGAGGCGACTTTTTTTTGTTCGAAATCCGATGTTATCCAGATGGCTGGTAATTTTGAAGATCTTCAGGTCACTTCGTAGGTAATACTGATAGATAATGGGATCTTACCTCACAAGTTGTTTTTTTTTAATATTAATCCAAATCCGAAAGGAACTTCCATACGTGACCGTCACTCCACCGCACGCCGACGCGATGTCACTATGGCTATATTTTATTTTTTTGTTTATCAGGCCAAGACAAACGTTACATGCATCTTTGAGTTGTAGTAGGTAGGTTAGGCTTAGGTAGGTTCACCTTTAGTGAAATAAAAATACCAATATTTGAAGGAAAAATGTATAATTGCAATAATACAGAATTAGTATTTTTCTTAACAGACCAAACCGTGTTAATTGCGTAGATATATATATGCAATATTTTCATATGAAAAAGCTATGATCCTAGGGCCTTGTAACATGTAAATATGACCCACTACCCCAAATATGATAATCATTATACTAGGGCTACATTAACGCTTCAAATAATATACAAATTACTTATAATGAAATAAGTTCAGTAGGATTTCTTGAAGAAAAAACTTGTGCTTAATTTGGGGCATATTCAACCAATGGTATTATCGAAAATCCCGACCAAATCCACTCATTTGTGACATTTTCAGTGATTTTGTTGTCTTTCATCAACATTTCACCGCAAGGCTTAATTTGTTTTTCAAAATTACAATATAGCTACTATTTTTTATTAAATTCATGCGGTCATTTTGGACATAACTCATTATAAATGGGCCCGGTGACGGCAATAGGCTTGCCCCCTATTACGTGGGACGAAAAACACTGGCAAATTGTGGGTGTGTAATGTACCTCTGTCTACCCCTTCGGGGATATAGGCGTGATATGTGTGTGTGTCAAATCCCGGACTACATAGATTTTAGGTATGTAAAAAAACACAAAAATCTACTTTAAATTACCAAAATAAGACCAAATTGAAACACGCAATAGCTTTCAAATAAAAAAATAAATTTGAAAATCGTATCACCCAGTCGAAGGATAATGAGGTAAGTAATAAATAACAAATGATTTAAAAAAAAAGCCGAGTTGAGAACTTCCTCCTTTTTTAAGGTCGGTTAACAATCGGATCTGGTTGTTGGAATTTAAGTTCGGATAACAGAATAGTTATCAAAAAATTAATGGCAAATTGTGGGTGTATAATGCACCTCTGCCTACCTGTGAACTACTATCTTCTTGGAGAAGATTGATATTATAGTATAATTTTCAATGTGATTATTTAATATACCTTTTAAGATTGTTGTGACATTAATTTGTGAGGTATAGTGTCACATAGAAATTTTAAACTTGAAGTTTTAGGCTCACTATTAGAAATTTAACAATTGTTTATTACAAAAACCATCGACTAACAGAAAAGTACAAAAATAAGTGGTATTTTTAAACGATGAAGCGAAACATATCCTACTGAACTCGTCGAAAATAAAACATAATGAATTATAATGCAGCAAATAAACAAATGTTTTGTATTAACGTCTGCCCACGGGTTGCCAGTCGTCACCATCTGCGTCTCGCGCTGAAAATACAAATTACACTATTTTAGGTAGATACTACCGTCGGTCATATCACGTCTGAAAGACAAAAGGCGGACAATACAGACCAGTTATAAAAATCAATCACAGTATGCAGTTTTTGTAGGTTTGAGGTATATTTGGCACCATTTTTATTCTGATAATTAAAAAATTTTTAAAAAAAATAATACCTATTATTAATTACGAAACCACTTTTAATTGTTTCTACCCCCGTTTTTTGTTGGTACGAATCAAGTTAATATTATGTTCAACGGAAAGTTCTTGTATGTGTCACATCCTACATCGCGCTAGTGAGATTTGCATACTCATACCTTAGAAGTAGCTATGTTCCTGCTTTACAGTTTGCTGTTCTCTTTGAGACAGTCTTGATAATGCCTCGTGTAGAGGTGAAACATATGTCGACGTTTATAATGTCTAGTTTGAAGCGAAATTTTGCTATTATTTAAAAAAATTAAACATCATATTTACCATTGTTAGACCAGTTATAGCCGGCAAAGGATGGATAGGAGCTGGGGCTGATAGGGATTCATGGCACAAAAGGGAGGAGGCCTTTACCCAAACAGGGATCCAAACATCGCAAGAGCAAGACTTAACAATGGTCATGAGTACCATTATTATTTGTGGGGCTCGTGGTCTAGTGGTAACCGACAATATTAACACATTGCAATGGTTAAGCAACATCTAGTCAGGCCGGTCTTAGGATGGGTGACCATTTCTTAAAATATTGCGACCTCCGTACCTCGGAGAGCACGTTAAGCCGTTGGTCCCGGTTGTCATACGAACATGGCAGTATGGCATGTTCGTATGACATATATGAGTATGGCAGTCGTTAGGGGTAGTTGGAGCCCTTAATCAAAAATCCTCGCGGTCTAACTACAGAACTTCGATATCGCCCATATTGGTTGTGGAGGTCAGATGGCAGTCGCTTCACGGAAAATATCGAAGTTCAGCCGAATCGCAGTTAGACTGGAAAGCCGATCCTAACTAAGTTGGGAAAAGGCTCAGTGGATGATGATGATAAAACACATAGCAACAATGTAACCTATTTTTTAAGAGAATTGGAATTAAAAAATGGCATGCGGGTGCACACTATGCGGGTTTTTTGGCCCTATACCCTCCACCAATTAAAAAGAAACTCACGATGAAAAAAATTGTATTGAATCAAGGAACACTTGAGGCCAAAAAATTGACTGGCGAAATGTGGAAGTAAAAAAAATCACTCCAGCTTTTCACGGAACTCAGCAAGCGTCTGAGGGAAGAAACTGGGGATCCCCGCGCAGGCAGCTTTCTCGCGCAAAGACTCTCATTGGCAATTCAGCGCGGGAATGCTGCCTGTGTTATGGGCACTCTGCCTAAGGCTCCCTGCTTTACATATTTATTTTAGTTTTTCGTTTTAGATAGTATAGTTTGTTGATTTTTTTTTAAATTTAATTTTCCTGTTCCTTGTATATATTCATGAAATAAACGACTCGAATTGAGTATCTCTTCCTTTTTTGGTAGTCAGCTAAAACGGAGAACCTCGCGAACATAAAACTATTTTTTTTTGTATTACTTTTACACCAATTCAAATTTTTCTTTTTTTTTTTCAACACTACTGCTATGTACTACTAGATCTATCTGCATCACCCTAGGTTGACTGGAAGATAATGCCTGTGGCATTAAGTCCGTCATTGTACAATAATTATGCAAAAAGTTTAAATAAAAAAAAAATATTTGAGCTTTTTGCTCTCATTTTCCCGCATTTAAAAAAAAACATTAAAAAATGTATTAATTCAAGGAACAATTGTCTTGTTCCAAATTTCGTGGATATCCCATAACAATATGGCCACTAGCCCGGAACACGCACAGACATCTTGAAGTATAGACGCTTCGCTCACTCGGTGAATAATACTTACGTCTCTCATCGCGACGAGGCGGTGGAGGACGACGATCACGGTCATCACGGCGGGGACCATCACGGTCATCACGTCGGGGACCGTCACGATCATCACGTCGGGGACCATCACGGTCATCACGTCGGGGACCATCACGGTCATCCCGGCGGGGACCATCGCGGTCATCCCTACGGGGTCCATCACGGTCGTCTCGTCGGGGGCCGTCACTGTTAGGAAGATAATAATATTCATAAATAAATATTACCTATGAAGAAATGTACCTATTCTTTTATGAATTGCATGAATAGGTTCAGGATATCTAGGAATTGAATTCTTTTAAATAAATAAAAAGTATGACAATTTTTTTTCAATTTTGTAGTTTCCATTCTCTCTAATATTAAAATTAGAACAATATTGAAAATATCTGTATAGATGATATTATTTTCTTATCCCGCTACATTTTTAACAAAGTTTTTGCTCACAATGGACAAGTAAATGTAATCAAACATACCGATCATCCCTCCTAGGCGGGAAACGATCACGGTCACGGTCACGGTCACCGCCACGGTCACGGTCACGGTCACCGCCGCGGTCACGGTCACGGAACCCGCCGCCGCCACCACCGTCGCGGTCACGATCGCGCGGTGGACCGTCTTTAGACCGCCACGTGGAAGATCGTTCCTGGAACAAAACATATTTTATTTAATATTTACTGGGAAACTTAGGAATGTTATTTCTTGTGTGACTACAAGTGAGTGAAATATATGAGAATTGAGACATATAAGTAGGTATACATACGGATGCTGGTGGAGGGTCGGCAGGTCCCCGCCGCCAGGTGGCGCCACTGTCAGGTCCACTGGACCGTCCGGCGTAACGCGGTCTGGAAAACAATATATTTTATCATAAAATTGCTCGCATATAATAAAATACCCCTAAGTTGATCAGGGGTAAGTAGACGTAAATAATTAGCCTACTGTTCGGCAGTGTATTAAAGATCTTAAAAGCTCAAACTAATCTCGCCTGCAAGTGGTGCACCTGCCGTTCAACGGACGAGGCTCAGCCGAACATAAAAGTGCTCGCTAAGCGAAAATAGTTCGCCAACGTGGGATTGGTATAATTTATTTTTGGCTTTTAATATGTATTGTGATTGGACCTGGCTACAGATTATATAATGGTAATATGCAGAAGAGAATGCAATTATGACGTTGCAATGTCGTAATTTTTTTTTATTTCTTGTACACACAGTAAATCGATATAAACTAAACATGTATGCCAGGCCTTTTTTGGGTACCCCTTGAGGGATATTTAAGTCCAACATACCTGTCCCTCTCGCGGTCCCTCTCGGGCTCCCTATTGGCGCTCCTCCAGCCGCCGCCGCCGTCGTCCCGGGGAGCACGCTCCTCTCGGGGGCGCTCCTCGCGTCTATCGTCGCGTCTATAACAACAATATGTTGCATTTGAAAATATACAGTTAAGTAATTAATTATAGTAACTGCATTAGACTATGTATACAATATAACAATAAAATGCATACTGTCATGTTTTATACTCTTATATTTCATAAGTGTACAAAATACACGTTAAAAATTGACACAGCAACCGACTTCAAACTACCGAAATGGGACCAAATAGCTGTCGGAATGGGACCAAATTGAAATGGGACCAAATAGTTGTCGGAATGGGACCAAATTGAAATGGGACCAAATAGTTGTCGGAATGGGACCAATAGGGGGTCGTAAAGGGAATGGGGCGTAATAAGCGCCTCTGTCTATCCCTTTGGGGATAAAGACGTGATTTGTGCTTTGTCTTTAACGTTTACATAATTGTAGATCCTACATGAATTAGAACTTTGGAGAATGTAACTGTACCTGTCATCCCTGGGCGGCGGCCGGTCGTCCCTGGGCGGCCTGTCATCCCTGGGCGGGGGCCGGTCGTCCCTCGGAGGGCGACGCTCGGGGCTGTGGGGCCGATCCTCGCGGGGTGCGTCGCGCGCCCGTGGGGCCGCTGTAGAAAACACATATAACATTATAAGCCGCGCAAGATGACAATGGGATTGGCGGCCATGTTGGTGACATAGTGACGTAGATTACCCTCGAATACTGTTTTGTTTTCCGTACTTTTCAGCGACTGATGACGTCACGGAGCGGTTATTGTCATAAGGGCATATATCCCACTCACATGGTGCGCGGCCTCGCTACTCGTCCCGCCCTTAAGTACTACTACTCGTACCTACGTGATGATTTTTATTTTGGTTTATAAAAATATGATGCGCTGTTCCAGAGAATAATAACAGGTCTAAAAAACACGTCACAAATTGACACAAAAACCGACTTAAAATAATAACGAGATGGGACCAAATTGAAATGAACCACTTGGAAAGTAATAGTTTCAATGAAAAAAAAAAACTTATATCGGCTCACCCTGTCCAAAGATGTCACGAACTTATTTAGTTTGCGACATTTGGACCTGATTTTTTGGAAGTCGGAGGCAGGTAGTCTCGGACGAAACGTCGGAGAAAATCATCGACTCGCACTCTTAACCGAGCGAGCAAAGCGTCTACCTTTCGCGATCATACAAAACATAACTACATAACTCTGTGTGTCCGTTGTGTATGTGTTCCGGTTCCAATTGACCTCTAGAGTTGGTTTTATGCTTTAATGTTTAATAATGATGTCGATACCCCACGCAAGGTCTACTGGTCTACCCTAAAGCTGGGACAATCTACTTGATTTTTTATGGAAGTATATTTTGAATGTACTCACGGGCCCTCCAGCGGGACGGCTGAGTCTTCTGCTCCTCGAGCATGCGTTGTATCTCCGCCTCTTTAGCACGAATCTTAGCTTCGGCGCGGGCTAACATTTCTTGGTGTTCCCTGGAAATTTATTCGATAAGATCTCGAAACTTGCGGTGATATTGTAAATTAGCACACGTCCACAACTTCGCCCGCTTGATAAGTTTTACACTAAAACCTTCCTCGAGATCTACTCGATCCATTAAAAAACTTTTGTTTTAAAGATATAAGCATTCATAGGGACAGACAGACGGGAAAGTACTGTTTTATACTATGTTATGATGTGAGAGTTATGGGCGTCGATACACAGCCATCAACCAACAGTTAAGGTAACTTTTAAACACAACTCATCATTCACCGAGCCTTTTCCCAACTAAGTTGGGGTTGGCTTTCCAGTCTAACTGCGATTCGGCTGAACATCGATATTTACCGTGTAGCGGCTGCCATCTGACCTCCACAACCCTTGGGCGATATCGAAGTTCTGTAGTTAGACCGGATTTTTTATTTAGGGCTCCAACTACCCCTAACGACTGCCGTAGATGTTTGTATAACAACCGGCGGGACCGACGACGGCTTAACGTGCTCTCCGAGGCACGGAGGGGTCTCAGTGTCTTAAGAAATGGTCACCCACCCTAAGACCGGCCTGACTCGATGTTGCTTAACCTTTGCAATGTGTTAACATTGTCGGTTACCACTAGACCACGAACTTTTAAACACAACTAACTTATCTATATCATCTAGCACTATTTATTTGACTTCAAGTTCGAGTATTGTATAGAGGGTGTTTAGTAGATGTAATATAACACACACACACAAGACAAAAATCACGTCTATATCCCCGTAGAGGTAGTAAGGTAGTTGGTGGCAAGCCAATTACCATTTCTGGTATGTATATTTGCCAGGTGTAAGTATGTTAGAAGGACTGTTAGCATAGATATAATATGAACAGTACCTCTCTTCCTTCTCCTTCCGTTCGCGTTCTGCTGTCATCTCCTTCTTCTCCCTCTCCTCTCGCTCCCGCCTCTCATCTTCTTCCTTGATACGCCGAGCTTCTTCTGCTGCATGTTCTTCTGTACGACGCTTCTCGGTCACCCACTGAACAATAAAAAAGCGTGATTTGATTAAAAACGAAATCGACGAACGAATTAAATAGGCTCTAGTATGACTCGTGTGATACTGATAAGTTGAGACCTGAGCACTGTGATCTCAACAGTGTATTTGTACAAGTTCAAAAAATATATCCTAATAAGCTTCCGTTCGAGACTTTGCCTGTCCTATTTTTGCTTGTAACTTTTATTATTCCCGGAAAGAGCGCAACTTTATAGTAAAGACTAAAAGTGGTTCGAGCGCAAGTCTCATCTTGTTACGCACGAGTAGTACTACACTCGCCGAGCGGGACGTGTGGCGAAGCGAGTAACATATCCACACGATGTTCCTCGCCATTTCCCTCACCGTTCGTGGGGTCTTGTGACCGGGCAGTAAGGTATATTTACCTCAAGTCTTCGCTTCTCAATACGCTGTTGCCTCCGTTCAGCGAGTCGCTTCTCCCTCTCCGCGTTGTACTTCTCCCTGAAGGCGGTGATGCGCTGCGTGTAGGCGGCGCCGCGCTCGCTGTTCAACTTGTCCGTGAATAACGTCACGTGGGCCGCCATGCGACCCAGCCGGGTGGAGGTCGCCACGTCGCGGGTTCGTGCCTCTGTTCACATCATAATAATATAACTAGGTATGCAATACATTCTGCTGTTGCAATAATTGAGCTGAGTTTGTCGATCCGGGTCGAACTCCTAAACGACTGGACCGATCTTTATGAATTCAGATATATGCACTCACGGTGATGGTCACTATGACCGTGCCAAATTTCAAAAAGATCGGTCCAGTCGTTTAGGAGGAGTTCGATCACGAACGAAATACACGAGTCGCCTAAGAAAGAGCTGATGATCGCCGCAGTTCCGCCCGTGTGATTTAGTTTACTCGTTCCCGGTTCCCGTGAGAACACATTACCGGGATAAAAAGTAGCCTATGTTACTCAGGGTGAATGTAGCTTTCCAATGGTGAAAGAATTTTTGAAATCGGCACAGTAGTTTTTGAGTTTATTCATTACAAACATATAAATCTTTCCTCTTTATAATAGTAGTATAGATAAATATTGAGAGACTTTCTTACACAAAGTCATCTAGCTATAAAGTTAGTTCTGTGTCATGGTGTAATGTTTATCAGCTAGCTAAAGTAAGACCATCGAGACGAGAGAAAAAAATGTAAACAAAGCTTCGAGGGTTTAAATCATTTTTATTTGTTTTAACCCCTATTCTAATCGCTGTCGTCAGTATTAGACATAAATGATTCGCTGGAAGTGTCTGAACATGAATAGATGTTGACAAATGGTTGACAACTACGGTACTAAATGTTTATCAGTACCATGAAACACGCAACGACAGCTCTCGTCGACCAACTTACGTCATTACTGGGTACGAGCGTTAAGGACAGAGATAATAAGCGCTTGCTATCGCAAAGCAACTCAGTAACGGTTCGTTTGTTGACAAAATTTATCTCGTTTCGTGGCTTTACTTTAGATCTCATAACACCACCGGGCGCCACTGGAAATACGATCTGCGTGCGAACCCGAGACGCCCGGCAACGGACTTGAGAGCGGCCGGGGCCTTGGAATTAAAAATAAAGATCTCCTAACACCAGCTCATACTAGCTGACTTTGGGCTAAATGGCGCTGTGTAAAAAACAGGCCCTAAAATGATAACAAATTAAAAAATAGATATCAATAATAGGTATTTCATGTTCTTACCAGTAAGTTGTTGAATTCTCTCAGTTTCTTGCGCTTCCCAGAATGCCTTATCTTGAACCTGCTTCTCTTCCAAACTCTTCTGCAGTAGAGGAATTTCTTCAATGCGTTTAGCTCGTTCAAAGTAGTCAACCTATGAACATTCCATTGTTAGGACATAATAGCGTCCTACCGAGGTTACGGCAATAGGCTTACCCCCTATTACGTAGGACCAAAAGTAAATACTGGCAAAGAGAGGGTGTGTAATGCACATCTGTCTACCCCTTCGGGGATATAGGCGTGATATATGTATGTACCGAGCTTACTGCCGAAATTTGGGCGCCTAATATGTAACTGCCTACACCTACAGGCGCGTTACATGCAAATAATAAAAAAATACATCAAATGGAACAAAAACCAACTCCCAAACTACCGGAATGAGGTCAAATAATTGTCGGAATGGGACCAAGTTAAAATGAAACCACTCGGGGAACAGTAGCCTTAAATTTGTTTTTTTAAATCGGTTCATCTAGTCAAAAGATATGAGGTATCAAACATTAAAAAAAAACACATTCGGTCCAATCGATAACCTCCACCTTTTTTGAAGTCGGTTAAAGTGCTTATATAAAGAAGTGTACAAGTCAATAAATAGTTTCGTGTTTGAACTCATGTTGTGAAAATTTTAAACCAATGCCGAAGTAATTAATACCTTCTATTGTTATTTAAACTGCCATGGTCGTTATTATTATAAACTTTGGAAATATATTCGGGATATTTACCATTTGGTATTTTGTTGTCGAGTTTCCGATATTTCCGATATTGCAAGCGCCAAGGTCACGGAGGAACTGAAATCCGATTCCGAAATATCGGAAACTCGAAAACAAAATAATACATGGTAAATATCCCGAATATATTTCCAAAGTTTATAATAGCTTCTATTCTTCATACTTGGTGAAACTTGCAGTATTTAAGTCAAATCTTTCTGTTCAATGGTTATTTAAGGCGAAACCACTACCAACCAATTAGTGGAATAAAAAATACTTAAATGATTCATAATGTAAAAGTTAACAAAATACTTACTTTCTTTTCTTGATTCTTAAGTTTCGCCTGAAGATCACGTCGCTCCTTCATGAGAACTTCTGCCTCACGTTGGTTGATAGCTTCCGCGTCCATTTTTTTGAGGGTCTTGAAAAATAAATAAAATCAACACTAAAATTGGTTCGAATTTCAACATTTTTATCCTGGGAACCCCCTTCCTTGGCAGTCAATTAAACATATGGATGAAGACGTCCTCAAGGACTTCTAATAGATACATAAAATCTCCTGTCATGGTGTTTATATGTGGCTCCCTCCATAAGGGTTCAACCAGTTTACTATATAGGTATGTAATGCATGCTGCTGTTGCAAAAAACTGAGCGAAGTGTTAAGCCCCCCATATACGGGACGATTCATCGTTGCGATCCATCGCTTTAGACCGATCGAAACGACGGATTGTTAATGTATGTTACGATCGTTAACGATTTACTTCATCGCAGACGACATCGGAGATCGCAACAAAAACCCATGCAATCATGAATATCGTAACGATAAATCGACAGTGTATTGGCTCTTGCGATCAACGATTCGATTTTTGTTCCTTAATTTATTCATCTATACTTATAATAAATCTGTAGAAGTGAAAATTCTGAACATTAAAAATATCAAAAAAATAAATGGCAGGGGGTGTTACTAGACCGACACCGAAGCCAAAAATGAGATTAAATTTTTTAGTCTGTCTGTCTGTCTGTCTGTTCAGGCATCACGCATAAACTACCGGTTCGATTACGATGAAACTTGATATAATTATTCTTTAATATCCTGGGCATCACACTGGGTACTTTTTATCCCGGAAAAGTATACACAATAAAAAACAAACTTAATTTTTCGGTTCAATCCCTAGATCCGATTACTGTACCAACCGCAAATAATAAGTTTGTCGTAGGTTTTTGTTTTGTATATTGGGTTCGTCAAATTGACGCCGCCCGCCTGGTGGTAAGTTGTGATGACGACGTCTAGCAATTGTGGACCACTCTCACAGCACACAATACTATAGAGAGTGGCCCTCAACTTGACGACCTACTGATGTGCCTCTTCACGCCCCGCGTAAAGAACCCAGGATTATATCCGGGGGGGAACACGTGCACAGGCAGGGCGTTCCAGGCCACTATCGTTCGGCAGAGAAACGAACGTTCGGTTCTCGCGAACATGCTATCCACTGTGTGGGGGTGGCATCTCTGCCCGGCACGCGTTGTTCGGGATCGGAAGGAAGAGGGTGGGATCAGATTGAAGAGCTCTTCAGAACAGGTTACGTCACCCGCAGTGGAGTTCACTAAGGGGCGCTGCACACAGCTAAGATACTATAATATTTTAACTACAATATCGCTCGCCATACAATTCAATGGACGCACGATGTAGATAATAAATAATATTTCATATTTTCGTATCTGAAGATGAATTTGTATGGTATAATAGAGAATATAATAGAATATATTGTAACGCCATCTCGTAGCGAGTAATAAGACTACCAAACTCAGCGCCATCTAGTAGCAAATCGCAGTACTACTACGTAACGTCTTTCGGGAATGTTCTGTCAAGGTACTTCTATGTAACGTGTTATCTAGAAGCATCTCGAAGGTGTGGAATGTTCGCGATATTTCTTCCGTGAAAATTCCAGAGTAATCTAGAGTAATGACCGCACTAAAAAGGCGGAGCACTTCGGTGGCGGATCATCAGTATTTCCGGAGCGATAATACGACTTATACCTGCGAGTTCAAGTGCGATTAAAAGTGTTCAGTGAAGCTTATAGTAAAGTGTAAATTAGTGGTGTAATAAATAAAGTGTTTTAAGGTAGATTTACCGGCATTTCAATTCGGTAGAACCCCGGCTCGTAACAATTGGTGTCAGAAGTGGGATTTGAACGGTTACCAAAGAAGACACAGAGGGCGTCCGTACCAGGGGTCAGCGCCAGCAGGAGTTGGACAGCAGGCGCTTCGGAGGTAATACGCCGGAGAGGTTGGGTGGTCAGCAGCAGCCAACGGTGGAAGCTGGCCCGTCCACGGTATCTCCAGCGCCAGCACCTCCAGACTTTGCTGCGCTGATGGCGATGCTACAGGAGCAAGCCCGCCGCCAGGAGGAGCAGGCCCGCCGGTTGGAAGAACAGCTGCTGCGTGACAAGGAGGAGCAAGCCCGCCACCGGGAAGAGCAGAACCGCCGGTTGGAAGAACAGCTGCTGCGTGACAAGGAGGAGCAGGCACGCCGGCAGGAGGAGCAGGCACGCCGCCAGGAGGAGCAGGCATGCCGCCAGGAGGAGCAGGCCCGCCGATTGGAAGAACAGCTGCTGCGTGACAAGGAGGAGCAGGCACGCCGCCAGGAGGAACAGACACGCCACCAGGAGGAACAGATGCTCCTCATGAAAGATCTTCTGGCAAGGAGATGAATGTGATGAAGGATCAAGTTCATCATGTTGAGAACCGCATCACGGAAGCCGAAACACGGATAGAAGATGTAAAAAACCAGATTACAGAATATGTGAGGAAAGAGCTGGGAAATCTGAAAGCTGGAGATGGGAATGCGACTTCCTTACCTGCTGTGCCTTCAGCACGTGGATTTAAAGTACCTCCATTCGATGGGACATCATCATGGTCGGCCTATAAAAAGCAGTTTGAGGCCGTTAAGAAGGCAAACGGGTGGAGCAAAGCCCAGGCCATGACTGCGCTTACATTGGGTCTGCGAGACAAGGCGTTAACCATCCTAGAAGCTCTCGGAGACGATGTATCCTACGAGCAGCTACTAGAAGCCTTGGAAGCCAGATACAGTGACGCTCACCTGGAACACGTGTATCGTGCGCAGCTGAAGGATCGTGTCCAGCGCACTGGCGAAAACTTGCAACAGTGGGCCCTGGAAGTAGAGAAGCTGGTACGGAAAGCGTACCAGTCGGTACCTGCGCTCATCAATGGGAATCTGGTGCAAGCATTCATCGACGGCATCCACGACCTGGAAGTCAGGGCTGCTGTGAGGCTCGGGCACCATGAGACTCTCAAAGACGCCTTGGCTCATGCTTTGGAGGTCGAAGCCGTACGGAAAGATCATCGATCTCACCGCGTCAGGGAAGTTGTAGCATCACCGGCTCGCGACCGTTTCACGAGGTATAGCCCTAGGTGCTACACATGTGGTGAGAGGGGCCATCTTCGATCCAGTTGCCCAAAGCGGACTGCTGAAAGAGAAGAAAGTCGTTCCCAAGAAGATAGGGTGGCTAACGTCACCGCCCAGCAACAGCAGGGAAAACGAATAATAGCCAGGTCTGCGTGGCGGGTGCCGGCTGATGTTAGAAGAGCCCCAAGGGTTTCGATCTCACAAACCCAGGATGGCAGATTCCATGGCAACGCAGACGCATTGTCAAGAAGACCTTGCCCTGAAGACCGTAAGCACTGTGCCAAACAGGAGATAAAGGGAGCCATACCTGTGAAGATGCTTAAAACGGATCTGAGCGACGAATGGAAAGAAATCCTACAACATGCTCAACAGGACGACGCGGACATCAAGCCAATATTTGAGTGGATTGAAGCAAGTGCTCCTAAACCCATGTGGAGTGACGTCGCTTCAATGAGTTCAATCACAAAAAGTTATTGGGCGCAATGGGACAGTTTAGTTATTCAGGATGGAGTCTTGTGCCGCAAATGGGAAAATGCTCGAGGAGACAGCTGTCATTTGCAAATGGTCGTCCCTAAAGCTAAGGTCCCAGATGTGCTACAGCTCTACCATAATGGATGTTCAGGGGGCCATATGGGAGTAAAAAGGACTCTGTTGAAGATACGTGAGCGGTTTTACTGGATCCACTGTCGCGACGACGTTGAGGACTGGTGTCGCAAATGTACGAGTTGTGCTGCTGTGAAAGGACCTCATACACGGAGCAGAGGTGCACTGAAACTGTATAACGTTGGGGCACCATGGGAAAGGATATCCCTAGATGTTGCGGGACCGTTTCCTGAAAGTGAAAGCGGAAACAAGTACTTCATGGTTGTGATGGATTATTTCACGAAGTGGCCAGAAGTCTTCGCTATACCTAATCAAGAAGCTACTACGGTCGCAGATAAATTAGTTCACGAAGTCTTCTGTCGTTTCGGGGTGCCTCTAGAAATCCATAGCGATCAAGGAAGAAATTTTGAATCTCAGGTGTTCCAGGAAATGTGTCGGATCATGGGTACTCACAAAACCAGAACGACCTCTTACCACCCGCAGTCAGATGGAATGGTGGAGCGATTTAATCAGACATTGGAGAGATATCTGGCAAAAGTTGTGGAAAGCAGGCAAAAAGATTGGGACAAGCACATCCAACCGTTTCTTTTGTCTTACCGAAGTGCGGTTCACGAAAGCACGTCAGTGACACCAGCTTATGCGAACTTTGGAAGAGAATTACGGTTGCCTGCCGACTTACTAACCGGTATACCACCTGACGCTCCACGCAATATCACCGATTATGCGAATGACTTGCGCAGCAGGATGAATGACATTTATGAGCATGTCAGACAATCAGGTCAACAAATGTCTGAAAAGATGAAGACCCGTTACGACCGAAAGACAAACAATAAGAGCTTCGATGAAGGTTCGTTAGTGTGGTTACATAACCCAGTCCGCAGTAAAGGGAAGTCTCCTAAGCTGCAAGCTAAATGGGATGGACCATACCGAGTTGTGACCAAGATTAACGATGTCACTTACCGAATACGGAAGAGTCCAAGAAGTGCGCCAAAGATAGTTCATGTGGATCGATTGGCGCGATATTATGGGCCTGACAATGCTCGGGACGAGCATGTCTTAGGAGGGGGCAGTGTAACGCCATCTCGTAGCGAGTAATAAGACTACCAAACTCAGCGCCATCTAGTAGCAAATCGCAGTACTACTACGTAACGTCTTTCGGGAATGTTCTGTCAAGGTACTTCTATGTAACGTGTTATCTAGAAGCATCTCGAAGGTGTGGAATGTTCGCCATATTTCTTCCGTGAAAATTCCAGAGTAATCTAGAGTAATGACCGCACTATAAAGGCGGAGCACTTCGGTGGCGGATCAGCAGTATTTCCGGAGCGATAATACGAGTTATACCTGCGAGTTCAAGTGCGATTAAAAGTGTTCAGTGAAGCTTATAGTAAAGTGTAAATTAGTGGTGTAATAAATAAAGTGTTTTAAGGTAGATTTACCGGCATTTCAATTCGGTAGAACCCCGGCTCGTAACAATATAATAGAGAAACTGGTGTAGGGGGGCTTTATGAACGCAATAAAACCCAAAACAATGGTTTTTAGAACTTTTGTCTGTTTGTCTGAATGTTTGAACACGCTAATCTCAGAAACGATTTGATTTTTTGATTTGAATTTGCGGTTTGGTTTTCAATCGCTTCATAAATAAAAAAGTTATGTAGTTCGTTTTCCATTTTACAGGACACGTATTGAATTTTTGAGCACGTCTTTATCGTTCCATTTCAAATGTATAAATGATCGATCGTAACAACCAATCGTTTCGTGTATGAGCGGCAACACTACAGATCAATCGTTTCGATCCATCGCAACGATGGATCGCAACGATGAATCGTCCCGTATATGGGGGGCCTTAAATTTTCGAACGACAACGATTTTTTTTTATGTTCAAACTTTTTGTTTTTTTTTTGGCTAAACCACGCCACACGTTAACACTGTGGTAAGTTTGAAGGAGATCGGTTCAGGCGTTTAGGAGAAGTATGCGGACAAACGAAATACACGAGTCTTCCCTTTGTACTCCATATCTACCTCAGTATAGTCAGTTAGTCACCAATAAATCTTTAGTTGAATTATCCTTGAAAAAATCTGTTTCTGAGTAGGTATAATATACATGTGCAGACGTAAGTTAACACAAACCACACAGTTGATATGCAGACTGTCGCGTCGCGCCCACAACATTATCTACCTCTGAGACCTACCATGTACAACTATACAGTAGATATACATGCAATTTAGGTCAGAGGAAACTTTGAAAGAAGTTTCATAAGGAATGGTATAACTTGAAATAGCTAATTTCATAGAATTTCACATTTTCATGTCAGTATTTATGAACTCATTAATCTGTCGTATCTCTTACAAGCCGTGAACTAAACAGTGTAACTATATTAAGTATGTTTTCTTTGCATTATTGCTGTTTTCAGGTCCTCGGTCCTCACACACAATATCTATTGTGATAGTTGGGGCCAGATATTTTGGATGATTATGAACACTTTCGAACCTAATTCAGAGATTAAGGCCCCTTACGCACGAGGGATTTTGTAACGCGCGTTAAAAATGCGTCGAAATAGAATATAAAACTAAATGCATTACCATATTACCTAGTATTTGTTTAAACGGAAGTGTATTTAAATTGCGAGAGATTGAGCGTAAAATTCAATTTCCCCCTAACTCCCAGTTGGCGTTAAAAAAACGTCGCGTTTTTTAAACTCCCGTGCGAACGGGCAGACTGTAATTAATATATGCGTTACCTCTTCGTCAAGCTTCTGCAACACCTTCTGCCCATGAGCAGTCTGGCTGACATGGGCCAGTCGTTCCTTCAGATGTCTTTCCCTCATGGCGGCCAGTTCAGACTCTTGACGACGACGTTCGCGTTCCTCCCTCTCGGCTTCCTGACGTCTGGCTTCAGCTGCTGCAGCCGCACGAGATACTTCTTCTTGACGTCTATGAATATATAATTTAAACCTATATACTAATATTCTTAAGCGGAAGTTTGGTTGCATGCTCTAGTCTGAGGAGCTACTGGTTCAATTACAATTATTTGTTTAAAAGTCAGTCAATGTGTGTGTTTAACACATTATCATCAATGAAAAATATTGCAAAAACGAGAGATTCATCTAGAGTGTTTCTCTGTCTGTGTAATCTGTATGTAATTTCAAATGAACAGTTTTTTACAAAATGCATATAAAAGTATTTATGGTATGTACTGACATTAACATTGCACACCTGCGCGCTTCAACCGCTTCCTTACTGAGTTCCTATTCCGCTTGCTGACTCTCGAGGGATGCGACAACGGCGCTGTACATTGATGCTTTTGTATTAATTATTACGAATTATTTCTATGTCAACCATCTATGTACAATCTTGTTTAATTTATAGATAGTATTTGTAATAATTACCTATATAGTATTCGAGTGCCAAGATTCCGCGTTGTATTTGTACTGAATCCAATATCTATAGTTTTTTGATCTAAGGCAGCGACCAAAAAAAACCGTCAAACATTGACCAAATTGAAATGGGAAGAAGTAGCTTTCAATTAAAAAAAAAACTCAAAACTGGTTCATTCATTCGAAAGATATGAGGACACCAACACATACAGTGGATGAGAACTTGCTCTTTGTTTTGAAGTCCGTTGAAAATGTTGCAAATAAGGCCATACAGCCGAATACTGAAAGGTCACTCAAATATTCTGATACTCAAAAGTGACGTTTGGGAATGAAAAAATTTAGTTTACGGGCTGCACAAGCATTTAAACAGCTCTTAAATATTTGAGTGACGTTTTAGTATTCGGTCATTAGGGATGTAACAGTATGTCTCACCTGAGTTCTTCCTCTTCGCGTACAGTATTAAGCCTTTCAATATACTCTTTACGCTCTTCGATGATCTTGTGCCGCTGCAACACACGGTGATGTTCCGCGTGTTTGTGTTCATGGTAGTGTTGCACCATAGACACACGAGCACGTTCCCGCTCTGCCTTGCGACGCGCCGGGAATAGGGTTCCCGCGCAACGGGATAGTACTTCGGCGGCGCGGACTAGTTGCTCACGGACCTGGGTGTAACATGGCTCATTAGATAATTAGCTGCTATACATAATTATTGGCAATTAGAAAAAAGTGGCCTTGAGATTTCTTGCCGGATCTTACTCACAGGCTCAGTTGCCCTGTGAATCTGGTAATATATGTCATAATATATCCTGTAATATTAAATTTGCCGTATATCATTACTTCGCAGAATTTGATCCTTAACAGCGACACTATCGTATGGGTTACGGGTACGGGTTCGATTCACAGCTAGGATTATTGGTTTTCCAAAAATCTAATGATGAGGTTTTAAGTTTCATCAAAATCGGGCTCGTGACTCCTTTTCGCATTTTTCGCTATTCCTTGTAGTTTCGGATTTGGCCATCCAAGCCCTTTTCAAAAATTCAACCTGTATACATATTTTTTTACATCAATAGTAACTGTAGTATCAATCATATAATGACGTTCATAATAATTATGTGCCCTAAATGAAAAAAAAAAACGAATGTGCTAGAGACCAAATGAATGTAATAAAACTTCTTGAGAAAGTAAAAATGTGTGTTCGCACCTCTCTCTCTTGCCAGTTGCCCCTACAATAATATAAGAAATGTAACTCTCTCCACACTTTTGAGTAATAGAGAATTTAACTCACATCTATGGAACGTTATATCAATACAATGTATAATATAGGCAACATATAGGTACAGACTACTACAGACCTGTTCAGCCGGCGTGGCCTGCAGTATGGCGCCGCCGCACGCTTCATCAGCAGTGGAACACCACTCGCCGCCGCCGGCTTCTACACCGAAATGGACGCACCTGGATATTTCATTTAATAATATATTTCCAACAACTATTATAAAGTCACCACAAATTTCATCTCGAAACGTCAAACTTGAACATTGATACATAACTCTAGTATAATAAAGACAGTGAACGGAAAAAACATAGAAGGATAACTTTAAACAAAATCTCAAAAATAAACGGGCCCACGATAAATTTTGTTTTCTATGAACAACGATTGCTATTACGAAATAATGGTTGTTTTAACTCTGTCTCTGATTGGCTAGCAACGCATACCAACTGTCGCATGATTGGCCGGCTACAAGAACGAACTCTTCACACCTTCTCTGCAAGATTTGCCGCGTTAGGCCATTTTCGAGCGCGAGAAATACTTCTATGTATTTTCCATTCACAGAATAAAGAGGAAAGTTTTTTTTTTTTTTGCCTTTGCCGAATTTTGGGTAAAGCAAAGGAACTCGTGTTGGCATGTTTCTTTTATAGAACATTTATTGTGCAGACGTAAGTTAACACAAACCACACAGTTGATATGCAGACTGTCGCGTCGCGCCCACAACATTATCTACCTCTGAGACCTACCATGTACAACTATACAGTAGATATACATGTGTTATATTTCAGAGGAACGTATTATTTGAATCAATTATATTCTTGGACGAAGCACAAACTAATATTGGTGAAAAGTACAACTACCTACGTTAAAATTTTTACATGTATGGACAACATGCGTTCTTCGGTTTCAATAAAATAGCTTACTTTTAGTGAAAGAATCATTAAAATCGGCTCAATAATATCAGGCTTTATCGATTACAACTAAACATAAGCTTTCCTACATACAAATGGTATAGTACTCACTTGTTAGCGTGATCCACACGTATCTGCATATCGTTATGTCTCACACAGTCCACAAGCAATCGCTCGAGATGGAACAGATCGTCCGTGGAGGCCAGCTCCAATAGTCTTGAGAATTGTATGCAAGCGTAGCACTGGGCCACTTGGCGTATCAAACGGACAAGGGTCACATCGCTCAGAGCTGCTGTGTATTGAGCGAGCGGAGAATCTGCAATTTGAAATGGGTGTAAAAGTGAGGAGGATCCTCAATTATGATGTGTGTCGATCATCAGGGGCAATTTCCTAGTTTTGCAGAGATGAGCATCTCTTCAAATATCAATATCGCTACGAGGGATTTTTTTAAGGTAGTGAAATACTCACTGGTCTCTTCCTCGAGTGACTTGATGACACTCTTGACATTGTTGCACAGTGTTAACGGATCAAATTCCACTTCCAGCCAAGAGTAGAGCTGCTGCAGTTGGGGAGTTGCCAACGCCACCACGTTTAGACGGACCACGTCTGTGAAAAAGTACTATATTAGTTTCATGAAGTTTATAGTAAAGACTAGCTGTCCCGGTGAACTTGGTACCGCCTAGAATTTAACTTTTAAACTTTCTCTAAACCTCCATGAATGTTTCAATACTAAAATTAGCCAAGTCGGTCCAGCCATTCCAGAGTTTTAGCGAAACAAAGGAACGGCAATTCATATAAGGCACTGTCAAACTCATCCTTCACATGCGACGTACACCACGCGTTATGACATCTGAACAGGATCTGGCCAATACAATTTGTATGGTAACGAACACACTGGTCATTCACCACGCTGTCTCACGCGTCACCGCGCCAGACTCGCGTGTTCCCATGCTATCCCACGCGTACGACGCTGTCACACACGTTTAAAGTGTCATAGCGCGTAGAGAACGTAAACGTCAGATGTCGTAAGACGTAGGACCAGTGTGTCGATGGCACCCACGTCGCATGGCATACGTCGTATGTGAAGGACCAGTGAGTTTTAAACAGTATACTCGCATATAGATAGACTACTAACGCATATATGCCATTGTATAATTCTAGTTTCTTCATAGTATTGTGACTTAAATATTTGACTTGTCTTTGTAACTGATGATGAGTTTAAATTACTTTTGAGGCTCGAGATTATGACTGTTATTAGTGATTTTCAACCGACTTCCAAAGGGAGGAGGTTCTCAATTATACGATTTTTAGAGTTTTCAAAAAAAAATCGTAAATCTCTTATACAACAGTAATGTCCGTCCGTGAACAACTTTCAACTCGAGAACGGTAAGAGCTAGTCGAAAACCCCCCAAAATGAACTTGACCTTTGACCTCAAGGTCAAGGTCAAAACGAGGTCAAACCGAGAATGGTAATAGTTAGAGACTCAAGACCAGCTGCAATCAAATCAGCATGGTCAAAGACCTCTAAAATGATGTTGAATCGCATGTCATGTGACATTTTAGATTTTATGAAAAAACTTTCGTAAACTCTAAAATATATGGCAAATTTTTGCCATATTTTTAATTTGGTCCCATTTCGGTAATTTGATGTCGGTTGTTGTAAATTTTTGACGTGTATTTTTTACCTTATCATACGTACATCATTGTATCACGTACATCATTGTATACTAGATATTTATTAATCTATATATTTAATACGAAAATTTGTCTGTCTGTCCGTCATACATACATTTGCATGAAATATAATAATTTTTTTTTATACATATATTTTGGCGATACAAAGTTCGCTGGGATAACTAGTTATTATTATTATTATCCCGAACAGATAATAATAATAATTAATAAATATTTAGTATAATAAATGTTTCGGGTTTCCGATATCACTCCGTGATCATAGCGAGCAACAGTGCCGAAATATCGTAAACTCAAAACAACATTAAGGTCGATTCACACATATCAGTATCAGAATTTTATCAGTTAAAAATATTTTTTCATACATTTTCTATAAACGCATCCCCACATATCAGTGTCAAATACGACTCGGTCATCACTGACACAGACATTGACATGTTGATATTTTGCACTGATACTGAACTGTGTTGGTACTGTGTCGGAACTGAGGCTTCACTGATATGTGTGAATCGACCTTTACTCTAATAGTTTCACACATATCAGTATCAGAAGTATCAGTTCAACATATTCTTTCATACATTTTTTATGAACGCAACCTCACAAATAAGTGTTAAATACGACTCGGTCAATACTGACATTAACATGTTGATATTTTGCACTGATACTGAACTGTGTGAATCGACCTTTAATCTAATAGAAATGTAAACTAGGTATGCAATGCATTCTGCTGTTGCAATAATTGAGCTGAGTTTGTCGATCCGGGTCAAACTCCTAAACGACTGGACCGATCTTTATGAATTCAGATATATGCACTCACGGTGATGGTCACTATGACCGTGCCAAATTTCAAAAAGATCGGTCCAGTCGTTTAGGAGGAGTTCGATCACGATCGAAATACACGAGTCGCCTAAGAAAGAGCTTCGTAAACTCCGCTCAATAACTATAACAGTTTAAAAACTTATATCTTACCTTTTAACAAGTTGGCTCTGGTCGGTGGCTGAGCTAAGCCAAGCAGTACAGCCAACCGCTGTGCCTTCTCAACTGGGCTCTTGTCAGTTTCGACAAAGCGATCTAACTCCGGGTGCAAAGATGGCAGGGGAACTGATAGTACCGCTACCAAAACTCGACACGCCATTCTGAGGGAAAACATTGTTATAACATTAGCAATATATTAAATAGGTTAATATATTAAACGGAAAAAACATAGAAGCATAATGTCAAACAAAATCTGTAAAATAAAGGTCCCTCGATATATTTTTTTTTATATGAACAACGATTACTATTACGAAATAATAATTGGTTCTATATGAAATGTTAAATGTAAAATGAATGAAATGAAATGATTTATTTATTTGTATAGGTCACTAAATGGCTCTTACAAACGTCAGTAAGTACTTAAAATAAAAAATATCATTGCTTCTATATTTACATGTACTGCCAGATTCGCAAAGCAATAAGTAGAACCGAGAGAAAGAACCTGGCAATAAACTCTCGGTCACTCTTTTTCAATAATTGATACATTTACATTTCTATTGTCAATGTATGTCTCGGATTGGCATGCAACGCATAGCAACTGTGGCATAATTGGAGCCAGAAATTACAGGCTGGCTACTAGAACCGAATTACACACCTTTGAGGCAAGATCTGCGTTGGGTCATTTTCAAGCGAAAGAAATGTTTCTGTTTTTTCTGTTCACGGGTTTACCCAGTCGAAAGGTAACAAACATTAAACAAAATACACTCTTTTTGAGAACCTCCCTCTTTTTATGAAGTCAGTTAAAAAGGGACAGTGTTGAATGAAGGAAATTGTCTTGACGTTTGGGGTACAGGGAGTTAAACGTCAGATATCTTTATATATATATATAATTCTACTGTACGTGTGTATATCACTCTGAACTCCTCCTAAACGGCTGGACCGATGTTGATGAAATTTTTTGTGTGTTCAAAGAGATTCGAGAATGGTTTAGATTCACAATTTGGTTCTTTTTTTTGCAGGACAACGTCTGTCATGTCCGCTAGTATCTTATAATTTTATAGTAGACAAAACAATATTACAGAAGAACTGGACTGATTTTGATGCAAAACTCGGGAAAGAAATAAAGAAAAATTATGTAATGTAGACAGATAATATTGAAATCCTACTAATATTATAAAAGCGAAAGTTTGTGAGTATGTATGTATGTATGTATGTATGTATGTATGGATGGATGGATGTTTGTTACTCTTTCACGTAAAAACTACTGAATGGATTTTAATGAAACTTTACAATAATATAGCTTATATATCAGAATAACACAGGCTACAATTTATAAAGATATTGTGTGAATTGTTCAAAATATGACGCGGCGCGACGGGAACGGTAAAAAATCCAAATTACCACGCGGACGAAGTCGCGGGCGACCACTAGTAAGTACATAAAAAAAACTCCAATCGAAATATAAGTAAGGCATGAATATAGTTTTGAGATCTTGAGTTTACAGGATTATTTTATCCCGGGAATGGTTTACTGTGCAAAACGAGAATGAGAAAAATAAAACAACAATACATAATACTTAATTTCAGCAAAAAAACCGACAGGAATGGAACCAATTGTTGTCGGAATAGGATCATATTGGAAGTACCACCTTGCAATTAAAAAATTATTTTTCAAAATCGATTCACCCGATGGAAAGTTATGAGGTACTTAACAAACATAAAAAAACTCCTTTTTTGGAAGTCGGTTAATACTTACTTTTGCAATTCTTCTTGGGTAATATTCTTCTTCATTTCCCTAGATAGTTGGAACAGTTTCAACAGCGCGGCTGCGTGGAACAGACAGTGGCCAGCCTTCCAGAAGACCAGAGCCAACTTGCCATAGTAATTCGCCATGGTTTTAGCTACGGGAGTCTTCTTAGACATATTCATCAGATTGTGGATGTCTTCGATTGCTTTGTAAGCTTCCTGTTTTGATCAAATGTAATATGTTAACAAAAGGCAAGATTTTTGCATATACTTTCCCACTCCCATCTGGATTTCATACAAATTATGGAGCCTAATATTTAACTTTCCAATAGAAAAACTTATGATTAACTTGAAAATCTTAGTTAAGCAACTTTTTCCTGCCTATTCTTTAAAACCAAAAACAATAATATTACAGCTCGGCGAGCATGATGGCGGTAGGTAGAGTTTATCGACAACTAATGATACGGCATGTAATTTCAAAATGTGTTGTTTAGGTCACATCATCGATATTTTCTGCTATTTGCCTGCCTTTATAACAATATTTTTTTTTTTTTTTTTTATGTTTATATTATACGTATTTTGTTTTTTATTGAAGATTAGTGTAGTTCATTTATTTATTTATTTATTATTTTTTCCTTCCATGCTATATTTTAGTTTCTTCTATAAATGGATCCCTCTTTGGGTGAAGGCCTCCTCCAAAGAATGCCAGAAATCCCTATTTTTGGCTGTTGACATCCATTGTTCTCCTCCCACTTTTATTATGTCGTCCACCCATCTCTTTTGGGGTCTGCCAATTCTCCTTCTGCCGGCTGGCCCTCACCATGTTGTCGATCTTTTTGTCCATCTTTGGTTTAATAATCGAGCTACATGACCAGCCCACTTCCATTTCTGCTTAAGACTGTATGTGAGAGCATCCACCACTTTAGTCTTCTCCCTTATTTGGTTGTGTCTAATCCGATCTCTTTTGGTAACTCTCATCATGCTCCTTTCCATTGCTATTTCATTGGTTATCGACAAAATCTTCCTACCACCATGCTCGCCCTGCAGAAGGTTCCCAAATTCCCTTCAATTAGATTCCATGGGAATGGTAACGAGAGAAATTGTACCATGCGGATGACAGCATTCCGGGCAGTAATAATTAGAGTAATTTGATAAGAGTATGCTTGATATTACATTCATAAAATTGATACATAACAATTGAATCAAAACTACTTTATTTCACTAATTTGCTTCTTTCGCAGAGTTCTAAAAGGCGGAAGAGAAGAATGGACAAAAAACTCCTTGGTTGCTTTTTAACATATTTATGACAAAAAAGATAAGATATTTAAGTGTGATACTTTACTAACCTGCCACAACTCCATCTGTATGGCACTGTCCAGTTGGAATAACCTGGTTTCCAAGTTCAGCTGCTGGGTTTCTGGTTTTGTGATGCTCACATTACCTGTTTGCACCTGTTGGAAATTGTAATAAAAATAATTACGTTCAACATTATTTATCAAGTTGGACAATCATTGTCTATATCTTCAACTGACGAAAAATGGAGGTGGTTTCTCAATTCGACATGTTAATTTTACATAATTATTCATAGCTTTACACACACACACATATCACGCCTATATCCCGAAGGGGTAGGTCGAGTCGCATTACACACCCACAATTTGCCAGTAATTTTAGTCTCAGTATCAGGGGGCAAGCCTATTGCCGTCACCGGGCACATTTATAATGGGTATGTCCAAAATAGCCGAATGAATTTAATAAAAAGTAGGTAGCAGCTATATTGTAATTTTGAAAAGAAAATTTAAACCTTGCCTTGAGATGAAATGTTGACGAAAGGCAACAAAATCTTACGTACCAGCCGCTGTGGCACAGCCAATTAAAGTCCTGGGCGTCTCGGACTTTAGTATATTGCAATAGCAGGTTTTATTGAACGTCAATTACAATTTAAAAAATAACCAGTATAAAAAAGAGAAAAACATACCGTTGGTTTGCAAATATCTTCCAGATGCTTCCTCAGTTTATCGCAGAGCTTACGGAACTCAGTTTTGCGCGAATATTTCAGGCAGAACTGGAACGCCATACGCGCAATGTCGTGATATAATGTCTCCACATGTGCGTTAGTACGCAACAGCTCCAAGCACTGACAGTAAGACTCCCACAGAAATTTAACCTACAAGAAAATTTTACATGATTAATTAAGTGTCCTTTTTTTAATTGTAAATTAGCTGTGCCGGCAAACGTCGTACCGCCTATTAAAAACTTCCCCGAGTTTATACAAATATTTTAACACCAACATTAGCCAAATTCGTCCAGCCATTCTTGAGTTTTAACGAGACAAACTAAGATTAGTTCAGAAATGTTCACACACACATATTACGCCTATATCCCCGAAGACCAGGCAGAGGTGCATTACACACTCACAATTTGCCAGTATTATTAAAAAGTAGCAGTCATATTGTAGTTTAAATTGTAGCCTATGTGTTATTCTGATGTATAAGCTATATTATTGTAAAGTTTCATTAAAATCCATTCAGTAGCTTTTATGTGAAATAGTAAGAAACATCCATCCATCCATACATACATACATACATACATACTCACAAACTTTTGCGTTTATAATATTATAGTAGGATAATTTATTTTTACAAACTTACCCATGGTGTAAGTATAGTTCTATCAGACCGATCCTGTGCATCCTCACCTGACACAGCACTCAGTAATATACTCTCTGGTGTAGCTAAGTTGTCAAGATCATCTGTGTCAATGACTGCTTGTGTTGATTGAGCACGAGCTGCTTCTGTACGTTCTTCAGCCATACGTAGATAGCCCCTGTTCAACAAAACAGACATTCATTTTACTGTTTTCCAAAATACAGGTTTTGGCCTAGTTTGGAAATCAATCATCATTATCTAGCGAGCCTTATCCCAATGCAGTTGGGGTCGGCTTTCCAATCTAACTGTGATTCGGCTTTGATTTACTGTGAAGAGACTGCCGCCTGACCTCCAAGACCCTTACGTCATATCGAAGTTCTATAGTAAGACCATATGTAATTGCATATTATAACACACATAGATACATAATCATCTCTGGTTTCCAAAAGTATTAAACACACTCACTTCACCAGCAACTTTGTTGGTCCCTTGTAATAGGTTACTGGGCACTTATAATAGCTACCAGTCTTGGAATTAATTGGCAGAATTTGCAGATGTTAAAGCAAGTTGTTTGACAAAATAGATCCCTCTAATCTAACTATGTATTCAGGAATATCCCATAGATAGACTGTTGAGATATAAAAAAAATAAAAAATTGTATACACTAGTTTTCAAGTGGACTACATTCTTGCTTATAATTAGTAAGCAAGAATGTAGTCCGCTTGAAAACTAGTCACGCACTGGATTGACAATGCTAATATGTTATAAATTATAATGCAATAAATTAATGAACAATCACTTCAGCAATATTGCTGACTCAACATATAAGCCATATACTAATTTTAGCTTGATAAATTATACAAGGTTTCTTATAGAGCAGTATTAGTATTTCAACATCATAAAATGTGTTAAGCATAACTTTTTGAAATATTTACCTGATAACCTGCTCTAGAGAGCCGACATTCACAGACTGGAACATGTTCCTGTACTGGAACAAACCCTCCTTGGCTATGTGGGATTTGCGTAAGTCCACACATAGTTCCAGATACTTGAACATGATCGGTTCCAGCACCGATTCTGACCAGTTGTATGCCCATTTCTTGTTACGGAACACTTCTTGTAAGGTGTCTAATGCTCTCGCAGGTTTCTCCAAATCCATAAACTCTGTTAAACAAGTGATATGATTGAAGGACAAGATTGAATTAATAGAATAATTATTTAAAACAACAAGTATGTAAAATTTTAAAGTACTAAAGAACAATCAACAATAAGAAAGTTAATATCTAGGAATGATGATATGTTTATGAAGAAGAATTCAGTTTAGACCCTACTTTGTAAAGACATCATCACTACTACCTGTGAGGCTGTTGACCACAATTTTTCTCCATAAGGTCCAGCCAGGATTGGTTGCTTTTACAAATAAAGCTCATGTTTTAGTTTTAAATATATTAAGCAACAATTCAAGAGTTTAATTAACACTGGCAGGAGTCGTTTGGGCTCTGTACTTTCACCAAAAATCTTTTAATCAAAATCTATTTTAGGAAGGTTATGTTGTAAGGCTATTCGCAAAACATTGAGAATTGTTGTATACGGCTAAAACTTAGTTATAATATATTCTGGGTGCCCTACTAGTCTAAACTAAGGACTTTGGATTGTGCCTAAACTGGTGATACAGTGGTCAAACGTCAGCTCATTATCACATGCAACGTGGTATGTTACACAAACAATATTACTTACCATTAGCTCGTTTGAGAGCATTCTCCGGTCGCTGACCGTATCGCGCCATTTTGAACACTACACTTTTCACTTCATCAACACAAATTTGGCGTCAAAACTGTTTAAAGAATTATATCAAGAATAATTCTTTCATACACCGGTCTGTCAATGGAGTATGGACTATGGACAGACGAATCCAAAATGGCCTTGTTTATCTATTCAAAATGGCTACTATTTAGTGTGACCAGTACCATTGTTTGAATAACTACCTTGTTAGGAGAGGTTCACATATGTGTTTTCTATTATGTTGCCCCTTAGAGTACGTATACATAACGCTTTATATTTCTTGCTTCACGGTGTATACATAAAACATGTTCTTCAACAAACAGGCCGACATGAATCACGTCCATAATCCCAAAGGGGTAGACAGAGACGCTTATATACAGATAGAGACAAAAATGAAAACCTTTTTTGTATTAAATTATTTAAACAAATAATAAGATGCATTTTTACAATCCTTTTAATGATATGACCAGTTCTGATTGCGACATATAAATTTTTAAGCTGACGATTTTTAACCTTACAAACCCTACCCAGCTACAACTATCTAGGTAAGTACATACACTTGCCTATACTTGTAGTTTGTACCTATACCAACTTACCTACTATATGTATTTTATTTACTATATTGAAATTTGTGCAGCCAGCTTAAGAGCCACTGGTTGTACTATGAGTAAATTCATAAGTAGGTACCTTTTCCTAAAATATTAACAATTCTACAAACGTTCGAACAGGTAATTCTACCAAAATTGTCATAGGAATGGCCAAACCGTAGGAAATAAAAGTTGTCGCCGCCATGTCTGCCATCTGTCAAGAAAAACAAATTGAGATTTGAATAGGTACCTATGTATGTTGCATTGCTCTCGGGATTTCGATTTTTGCTGAGCGCATGGCTGGTGGCTTTTTAGGTTACCTCTGGCGCTCCGCAAAAATCGGGCTCCCAGATACTCACATACCGAACAACGTTTCTTGTCCTGCACTAGGAGCTAGTTAAGAATAACTAGTTCTTCTGTGCGGGACTATCAACTAATCAAGCATTACCTTGAAATTGGCGAATCATCGATCATTATCGATGGAGCCACGTTTTTAAAAGATGAAGATGATGCATTGCTCTCGCACAGTAGTATAACATCTGTAAGTAAGTTAGCATTGGATGTAAGGAACTACCACACACACATACACACACACACACACACAAACACACACACACACACACACACACACACACACACACACACACACACACACACACACACATACACACACACACACATACACACACACACACTCACTCTCACACACACACACACACACACACACACACATATTCAAACAACCTCTTTTCACTGAAGGGGATAGATTGAAGTCGTGATCATTTACCTATCAGTCGGTTTCGTAAGTCGTGCTAATCTAAGCAGAGCTAATCTAAGCAGAGCCTCTCGAAACTGATGAAAGCTATTGATAATATGGTTTGGACCTTTACATACCTACATTTTGGCAGTTATTTAGTAGTATAGGCCGCAAAACTATGGCCGTAGCCGATTTAGACTTGACTGATCCGTCTATTAAAAGATTCACTGTACCATCAACTTATTGGTACTTTTGTGTGCTTACATAAATTCTATAAGTAGGTACTTAGTTACGTGTTGTGTTCCTAATATATAGTATAGTATTCTTAAATATCTTTTTTTAAATCCGCGGCCCAATGCCGCGGCCGCTCTAAGTGCTCTAACGTCTGTTGCCGGGCGTCTCTGGTTACAAGCAGAACGTATTTTCAGTGGCGCCCGGCGGGAGTATTCTTATATCTGTGTTAATACTCACCAAATCGAGTGTGGAAGTGCTATGAAGAAGCGGTTTTGTTATAATGGTCATGTTGACGAGCCAATGAGATATCAGCACGGGTAATGACATACGCGTCAATATTGTCCATCCACTCCATCCTAAGAATGTTCTTGTAGGACCTGCGTTACAGTGAAGTAGGTATATCCTTTTCATCGGAATTATGATATTTCATTTCTAATTTTCGATAAGTACAAATTTAATAAATAACCCTAGCTGAAGCAGTCGGGTAAAATGGTTGGTTACAAAATGAATTAATGGTATAAGGTATGATCCAATGAGTTACGACCATTAAAGCTCATTTGAACAGCACTCTGTCTTTCTGTACAATGGGACTAAATTGGACTAAGCTACTTAATACTCCAACAGTTAGCCCGTTGTCAATATTAATAAAAGCTGCTATCAATGACCCCAGTGCCCCACGTTCCGGAGGTGTTTAGGACATAGAGAAGATCTTACCATCAATATGAATGAAGCCAAGTAACACAATGACCGTTACTATACAGTGTAGTGACGTGTCCAATATCAAATAAGCGGTGCTGTATAGAAATGCCAGCTTTGCTTTTAAAGTCCATAAACAATAGATAGTTAACGATATTTGGTAAAGGTATACAAACCACTGCAACAAACAAGAAAATTGTTGTTACTCATAACATAATGTTTCCCAAACTCGTTAAGGGATCCACACACTAACAGATGGCCTGCCCTGCAGTTATCCAGGCCGTGAATCTGTAGCCAACTTCAACGACAGGCGCACGACAGGCGCACGGACGGCATACTGTTAGTCTATGGAGCGCTTAAGGCAGCTAATGTTAGTAATATTCACTTTATGAAAGCACTGACCTTATATTTGGATAAATTAATATGTTTCTGTTCAATTTCAAACTGTATATGTGCCATCAAGATACCTAGGAAGCAGGCAGGAAGTGCACCCCACGTAGAGATATAGAAGTCCGTATAAGATGGAATATCTTTTAATGTGGTCCTCATGTTTCTGTTAATTCCAAGAAATTGATTTAAATCTTCTACGGTTTAAGAAAGAAAATTTAGAGTCTGCGTAACACATAAGCCAATTATACACTACCTACAGTGTTTTACTAGCGTAGTACCAGCCGCTTTAAACCCCCAGGGCCAAAACACACTGGAATTTGCGTTACAACGAAGCGCTGCCATGTTCGCAATCTGACGCGACGGTCGCCGATTTCAGCGTTGAAGCGTCAGTGTTAGTTATGGCCAAAACTCAGTAAACCTGGGACAGGGTTTAGGCCTTAAAGTGACAAAATCGTCAAACTGGGACTAAAATGAAACGTTTTTAGAGAATACCCGGATATTCAAGCGCAACGCAGACAAGTAAGCAGCCACTGTGGGGTCAAGTCCAAGTTTGACATGCTATAACTTGGAAAGTTATACTCACTCTGGTGTGAAAACGTACACGATAGGTTTGTACTCTTTAAAAAAAATCATGATCCCATTAAATGTAAAAGACGCGAGGAATAAAGTAACATAGAGTTTGATAGCTTTTTCACGATACCGCCACATCACCAGCGTCAGCATACAACAAAGGATGTATGTCTGCAGATCCACTGGCAAAAACCTGTTGAAGAGAAAAAAAACACTTCAAAGATTCCAGCAGAGAAGTTCCAGCGCAGTTTTAAGTTTCGTTTTCACACTTTTACACCGGACATCCAGCCTGCTACTGCTGGGTAGTGTCTACTATGGTTTCTGGTTCAGAGAATTATCATCATCATTCAACGTGGCAGTGCTGCCAGCGTTCTAGAAACTTTTCCATTTATGTATGACATCATCTTTGTAAAATTAGTACACCTTGGAACTTGTGTAGTTAGTCAAAATAAATGATAGACATTAAAATCGAAATGATATTACCTAATTACGACTAAGGAACGACATTATGACTGCCGAGATTGTAGGTAGGCATCTTGTCCGTTTGTGCCTGTTGGATTACAGAATGATTGTTGACCAATAACGAACGGAAATAGGTTCTTCTCCCATTACGTACCGTTAGTACCGTAGAGCCATTATGACACGGCCGGCATTGGTGCCTCGGTGGCGCAGTGTATGCGACTGCCGTCCCTTAAATCCCGGGAGCGAGTCCCGGGTCAAATCAAATATTTGTGTGATGTGTGAGTTTGGGTATATTTTCTATGTATTTATTTATTTAGTATGTATTTAGAAAGTATGTTTATCAAAGTATACGTTTAGAGAAGGAAAGCTCTCGCGACACAAAACCCTATACCAATCCGTCTGGCCAGCGTGGTTTATGTAGGGTAAATCCCCCCTTTTCGGGGAGACTTATTCCCAGCTGTTCAATGGGCTGAGATGATGATGATGATGTGTATTACAATTTTTCTCACCAAGTCGGTGTAGAACAGAACTCATCACGGTGTATAATATTATTGGCAAAAATGGCATGTATCCAGAACTTTTTATAGCAATTGTTGCTTTCCGCACCAATGGTGATGGGTACTAGAGGCCCATCACGTAGACGTGGCCACCAGGTAGAAGCGAAGCCAAGTATCAAAAGGTGAACCGGTAGTATCCTGAAAATACGAAGTAGTTTTTTTTTTTTTTTTTTTTTTAGTTCCGCGACCAAGGCCGCGGCCGCTCTAACGTCCGTTGCCGGGCGTCTCTGGTTACAAGCAGAACGTATTTCCAGTGGCGCCCGGCGGACTTTGACCACCTCTGTGGTCTCTGCGGGGGTTGGGTCGGGATGAGAATCCCGCGTCGTTGGGGTAGGGTTTTATCCCGCGTCAATGAGTGAATCTGGTTGCGTGCTATGGGGCAAAGGCCCCGCAGCACGCAACCCTTCTAGCCTGCTTCTGTAAGGACGACGGGTGGCGATCCCGCCGTCCTCAGGCCCCGATCATGGAGGTCGATGATCTTGGGCGTAGATGAGTCTGCGGCGGCCTCGCCGCTGACTACGGAACTCGGCGGGGAGGGCACGCTCCCTCTCCCTCTCGGCCGCCTCCTTCGCGAGCACGACTTGCTCGCAGAAGGACACGGCCGCGTTCCACCTACTCTCGCTGGAGACCATGGCTTGAAGCATGGTCTCCAACGAGAGGGTATCCACGCCCAGACCCACTACGAGGTCCCGGCGCTGACTCGCCCACGCTGAGCACTCCACCAACGTGTGGAGTGCGGTGTCGTCGTCGGAAACCTCGCAGTGTTGACACCGGGGTGTGACCTCACGATGGATGCGAAACAGATAGCTAGCGAAGCATCCATGCCCGGTAACGATCTGCGTCGCACGATACGTGAGGTCACCATGCTGCCTCTGCAGCCAATCGTCCATGATCGGTCTCACCGCCGCGATGATGGTGGCACCCCACTTGGGTTGCTCAAGTCGCACCCTCCATGACTCCATGAGATCCTGGCGGAGTTGGGACCGCCGGTCATCGATTTCTCGAGACGCAGGCCTGTGGTCCCGCTCCAGCGCCTCCTTGCGCCATTGGAACAATGACGCAAGGGCTCTCGCTTCCAGGTCCCATGGAGGGGTCCCGGCTAGGAGACATGCAGCCTCTCCGGAGATCGTGCGGTAGCCCCTTATTGTTTTGACGGCCAAGGTCCTCAACGGTCTGTTAAGGAGCGTTGAGTTGTTGGCCGTCAACCGCGCCGCCCATACGGGAGCCCCGTATAGGGCCATACTCCGCACGATCCCCAGGTACAGTCTCCTGCAGGAAGCGTTGGGTCCCTTTAGGTTGGGCATCAGTCGCGAAAGCGCGACCGATGCCTGTGTCACCTTGGGGAATACGAAGTAGTAACCAAGTTATAATATGATTATTTGAACCAACCTGTAAATCATTAGCTTTGCTGTTTTATACAAGGTAAGTATTTAGGTTCTAAGTAGTTATTAGCCCCGGTTCCGTCTGTGTGTAGGTATATTCTTTTTTCTCACTAGGTACCATACGTGTTCCGATGTGTACGTGTGACGTCATTATAAAAAAGAGACATACACATTTTCTATTTTGTTCAGAAAACGGTATATCTGTGTGTTAACTTACATGTCTGACGTAGTCTGAGTGTCTGACAGTAGTCTCATGTAATTCCGTACATTGCGGCGGTGGTGAAATTTCATATGACCTATGTTTAAGACATTCCGCAAAACAAACTAGGTACAGTACAGTTTCTACATTGCACCACCTTTATACACCTATGCTGTGGAGGTTTAAGTGTCTTGTTTAACATACCTTATGATTCGCTTAACAACGTATCGTGGCAGCATCGAGAGGCTGAGAGGCCGTTTCTGGGAAGACTTGAGCAGATTGTAGGTCGTCAGGAAACGGGATAATAACAGCAAAGTTTGGATCAGTACCGTTCCGTCCGATGAGTACCGACCATACAGCCCCTGAGTGTACTACAAATTCAATCATATAAATTAAGCATCGAATTGGTATTGCCCTTAGAAACTGTATCGCCGTCTAACGTGGCAACGCAACCAGCATTCTGGAAACCTTCCATGGTCAGCATTCTGGAAACCTTCCATGGTCAGCATTCTGGAAACCTTCCATGGTCAGCATTCTGGAAACCTTCCATGGTCAGCAATGACGCGGAGACTATTTATTTTATTCTCTAAATATTGTAAGCATTCTATTCCTAATTTCGTATTTATTTGTTTACGTAATAAAATATCATATTTTTATTATTTATCATGTGTGTTTACCTTATTTCCTTCTGCGAGCGGTTATGTTCGTGAAGGAGGCGGCTGGTAGCACTTTTTTTTTTTCAATTCCGCGAAAGCGCGGTCGCTCCCATGTCCATTGCTGCGGGCGTCTCTGGTGAGACCAGAAGGCATTTCCAATGGCGCTCGGCGAACCACCAGTGTGGCCTCTTCAGGGGTTTGGTCGGGATGATAATCCCGCGTCGTTGGGGTAGGGTTTTATCCCGCGTCGGTGAGTGAACCCTTCTAGTCTGCTTCTGTAAGGACGGCGGGTGGCTATCCCGCCGTCCTCAGGCCCCGATCATGGAGGTCGATGGTCCTGGGCGTAAATGAGTCTGCGGCGCCCTGGCCGCTGACTGCGAAACTCAGCGGGGAGGGTACGCTCCCTCTCCCTCTCGGCCGCCTCCTTCGCGAGCATGACTTGCTCGCAGAAGGACACGGCCGCGTTCCAACTACTAGCACTGGAGACAATGGCTTGGAGCATGGTTTCCAGCGAGAGGATATCCACGCCCAGACCGACTACGAGGTCCCGGCGCTGACTCGCCCACGCGAGCACTCCACCAACGTGTGGAGTATGGTGTCGTCGTCGGAAACCTCGCCGTGTTGACACCGGGGTGTGACCTCACGATGGATGCGAAACAGATAGCTACCGAAACACCGATACCTCGTCTTGATTTACCGACGCGGTATAAACTCGACCCCAAAGATGCGGGGTTAGGTCCGCCGGGCGCCACTAGAAATCCTTTTAGTGCTTACCAGAGGCGCTTGGCAATGGTTCGACCAATGGTGTCCTAGGGCCGCGGATTAAAAAAAAGAAAAAGGCAGTGTCTTGATCTCTCGAACTAAATCAATTTATGCCACGCCGCTGGCCAACTTCCAGCATACTGTAAGTCTGTGGGGCCCTTAAAATGAACTGTTATGTTGAAATTTCTTACCAGTTCTAATTCTTCTGGTTTGGATAAGTAATAGTTAAAACTAATGAAGTAACTGTGTGCTAGCATCGTAGATTTCATACCAAGTAATCTGCAATAAATATCAGGCTTTTAACTAAGTAACCAAGGCGAGTCCTATTCCTATGCTTTACTACCCAGATAATCACGTCTATATCCTCGAAACGGTGGACAGAGGCGTTTAACGTTATAAATTAGCGTACCTGTTAGTTGTGATGGAATTTTCAGCAGTAGATTGTTATTTTAAATGATGAATTTAAGTAAATACCTGTATCCATTCAAAGGTGCCAATTGATTTTCTGAGTCGACATCCACAGCTGTAAGGCGTCTCCAGTTAACGGGTATTGAGAATGCCGTTATAAGCTTGTTCTCTGTTTCAAATTATTAACCATTTTTATTACACTAAGTAGTGGAGGAAATTCATACATAATAAATTAATTAAAAAATAACGTTCAAAATAGAGAAGTTTATCCGTTCACATAATTTTTTGTTTTAAATTCTAAATTTTATCTTTTAAATAAGGGATTATTTGTAACTAGCTGTTGCCCGCAGCTCCGCCTGCGTGTTACTTTAGATCTACATAACTTTTTTATTAATGAAGCGATTGAAAACCAAACCGCAAGTTCAAATCAAAAAATCAAATCATTACTGAGATTAGCGTGTTCAAACATTCAGACAAACAGACAAAAGTTCTAAAAACCATTAATAGTGAACTCCACTGCGGGTGACGTAACCTGTTCTGAAGAGCTCTTCAATCTGATCCCACCCTCTTCCTTCTGATCCCGAACACGCGTGCCGGGTAGAGATGCCACTCCCACATAGTGGATAGCATGTTCGCGAGAACCGAACGTTTTAACCGTTCGTTTCTTTGTAGAACAAAGTGGTCTGGAACGCCCTGCCTGTGCACGTGTTTCCTCCCACAGATAACCCTGGGTTCTTTAAGCGGAGCGTGAAGAGGCACATCAGTAGGTCGTCAAGTTGAGGGCCACTCTCTAACGTATTGTGTGCTGTGAGAGTGGCCCACAATCGCAAGACGTCGTCACGACTTACCACAAGGCGGGCGGCGTCAATTTGGGGAACCCAATATAAAAAATAAAAAAACCTACGACAAACTTATTATTTGCGGTTGTTACAGTACTCGGGTCTAGGGATCGAACCGCAAAATTAAGTTTGTTTTTTATTGTATATACTTTTCCGGGATAAAAAGTACCCAGTGTGGTGTCCAGGATATTAAAGAATAATTATACCAAGTTTCATCGTAATCGAACCGGTAGTTTTTGCGTGATGCCTGAACAGACAGACAGA